>BRYA01000124.1:51194-100012 GCA_030267965.1 Triparma columacea | reverse complement strand
CTAGTCTAGCCAAGTTCCTTTGCTCCCTGTGAATGGCCATCCTCTCCCTGCTGCAGAACTCAAAGTACCAAGCAGCGGCTTCTTCTGCAGTGCAGTCAGCTTCACAATGAGCTCTGCCTAATGCAATGCTCTGCTCTCCCTGTACCTGTTGCTGGTACTTGATCTTCATCTCCACCCCTTCATGAGGTGACTTGAGAGGCCTCCACACTCCTTTCCCCTGCCCACCAAAGAGCTCCTCCAACTCCCCAAACACCCTCTTCTGGTCCTCCTCCAACTCAACACCCTCCCTCATCCTCTCAACCAGAACCCCCCTGACCTCAGCATCAATCTTCTTCTCATTCCTCTTGAACTTCTCCTGCAACCTGTTGGCCTCAACAAGCTGACTCCTTGCAAGGTAGTCAATTGCATTGTCCATCAGTGTCTTTTGAAGGCCTTGGAAATGCAGATCAACTGTCTGAATACGTGTCACCCTACAGACATTTGGAGCAATCTCATTGAAGAAGTAGACACCTGTAGACTCTCCCATCACAAATCCTTCCTTACTGAGGTCCTTGAAGCCTCCTCCAGGGTACTCTGCCAGTGGCACTAATGCTAACATGTATGAAGTCCCTCCATTCTCAGGTTTGACCTCCTTCCACACAAACCAATTCTGAAATAGTCTATTGGTGGCGGCAGGGACCTTTACACCAGCATGTTGATGCAAGCTTCTAGTTCCATCAACATCCTTCCTGATAGCCCTTGATAAGTTCCCTTGATTTTTGAAGTGCTTCTCTGACCACTCAAATGCGTCAAGCACAAACTGCTCTGCCAACATACCCTTTGCTGACTTGTCCACAGTGACCCCAAAGGCTGCCCACACCTTGTCCCCCTGTCTCCACAGGAACTTGTCAACCCCCTCCTTCAGTGTCCCCTTGACTCTCTTCCCCTTCTCATAGAGCTCGTTCTCCAACCCTCGAACTCCTTCCAGCATGCTGTCCTCGTCTACTGTCAGGGGAGGTGGACTTGGAATAACCTCCTCCACAAAGTGCTTCTTCCTCCTCTCATCGACCTCCTCAGGCTTGTGAAAGTTCTTCTCAAACTCCTCCACCAGGCCCTTGATTGACGCATAAACTGTGTTAACGTCCCCCCTTCCCTCCCTCACAATCTCCTCGACTTCCAACATTCCGACGAGAGTAAGCGCAGTTTGCCCATATTCGTAGCTAGCAAGCCTGATCTCACCCTCGACCCTTGCTCTCAGCGCATTCGTAGAAGTCGCAATCTTTACAAGTTTCATCTTCGCCTCCTTCGGCAAGCTGCTCTCATCCTCTGACATTATCTTGACGCACTGGCCTGAGCCTTCACTACGAACGGCTCTGATTCTAAGGAGGTACTCGACGACTATTGTCCCCGTCAAGAAATGTTGCCAAAACATAATCCTTTCTCCCTCCCCATCCCCTCCCTCATGAATAATCTCACGTCGGAACGCTCCTACATTTGAACCAGCGAGGATGTAATCGAGGACACGCTCTTTCTCGTCGTGAACGACTACGCCGACGTTCGCTCTCTTGCTATCCCGAGACTCCTCTATGATTCCTTTAACGGCACCACGCTCTACAAGCATGCCCAACATGTCATCATGAGCTTGACTTAGCTTGCCTTTTTCCATAATGCGTTTAGGATAAGCTGCAGCAACGGAGTTGGTGAAAACGCCATAGTTTTCACCAGTCTCGCTATCGGCTACTTGCTCAACGGCGGGCTCAGGAGCTGCAGCGCGATCTGCTGCGGCCTTGAGGGTAATGGCAAGGTCATTTGCAGCATCGACAACTTCAGCAGCACTTTCGACATGGCCAGCAGCTACGTCCTTGATGGCGATGACAAGTTCATTGGCGGCCGCAGCAGCAGCAGCGAGGTCGGCAGCTTGTTTGATTGTCGTAGCGTTTAGTTTCGTATTCATAGCGTTTAGTTTCGCGATCTTCTCGTCTTGCTCAGCAAGTAATGCATCATGATCACTCATCTCCCAGTCTGACATTTGCCTGCGAGAGCGCCAAAAATGGGGGGAGGGTTGAGTATAAGCAGGGCCGGACGATTCGAAAATTACCGCCCCCCAAAAATTTAACCCAAACGATATATATTCTATGCCCCACCCAAACGGTCCCTTCCTTCTTTTAGATGTTTTTCGCTGGGGCTTTGACAGTCTCCTCTCTCCCTCTCCCATCTCTCCTCCCTTGCCCACTATTTCAAGACCCACGCCCCGACCCTCCTCACCTTGACGCTGTCCTCCTCCCTACACAAATATGGTCGTTTGCTCTCGGGCCTCCTGATGAGATTGAGGGGGGAATCGTCGGGCCGGAAAAGCGGTCGGGTAAGACGCTTCGAAAAGAAATCACTCTTAACGTCGCCGAAAGATCCCCCAAAAAACTTCCCTGCCCCAAATAAATCCGGTCCAAGCCCCAGAGAGGACCTCCAACGCTCTCCCTTCTCTCCTCTCCACCCTCCCCTCCTCCCCCCCCCGGTCTCCCTTCTTCCCTCCCCGGAGCTTACACCGTTGGCCTACCTCACCTTTCAACGCTCCCTGTCTTCCCCACTTTCACAAAAGAGTTGAAACCCCAAGGCCTTGCCGACGTTCTCGAAATGGAGGGGAAGTGATTGGCACTCTGGTCACCTCTCCGGAAGTTTAAACGTGACGAGGTCAATTAGGTCAATATACGGAAGACGGTGCTGGATATTAAAAGCGGTGCGGAGCGCAGTCGAGAGAGAGAGTCTCCACTCAATATTTTGCATTAGAGCCCAAACATCCCACCTGTTTTACCACACCCGCCCTCCGCTCGCTCCAATCGCCTCTCCTCGGGAAGCTATGATACGGTTAATATTTTTGGTAGTGCAATTTAACGTCCTCTTTTAAGAGCCACTAAGCCCCCCCTTTTATAATCCCCTGTTTGGGTTCTCATACCCCTATCCTAGCAATCGGTGCTCTTATGCGGCCCCCAAGAACTGCGCGTTCAGGTGAAAGACTCGATCGATCTTCTGAGGGAGGAGTTCCTTCATTTGCTTGCATATCTCCAGCTGCTGCTGGAAGTCCTTGATGCATTCCCCGTATCCTCCCTTCTTGTCCATGGCGGCAGCACAGCGGATGATAAAATCAAACCTAGAGAGAGACCTCTTCAGGGCTTTGACTACGTTCTCCTTCCCTAGGTCCTCTCCCGCGAAATCTGGGATGAGCAAAAGGAGTGAGTTGGTGCATGCTGCAACATTTCTTGGCTTCCTTTCCACCTCTCCCCTTCAACCCCCCTCACTCTCACCTTGCATGACCTTGCTGAGAAGCCTAGCAATCTTGAAATGTGCCGCGAGGTAACCCAAAGTCTCGTCCACGTCAACAAAGTAGATCTTGGCCAGTACAGTGTCGGCGGCCTTGTCGTCCACGGCGCCCTTCTTGAGCTCAAAGTCCTTGGGTATGCTGTCAGTTGGGACGTAAAGCTTGAGGAAGTAGGAGAACCAGTAGACCGCCTGCATGCATAGCTCGTTTAACTTGGACGCCTCTGCCCTCTTTATAACATAAGTCGGGTCCCTTTTCGTCTTCCCCTCGACCCTCTCGCTCTTGAGGTCGAACATGTCCATGTACCCGCTGCCAATCTCATGAACGAGGGTCTTGATGAGGCCGGCGTAGGCGGTTTCGTTAATTCCGGCTCCCATGAGACCTTCAATGCACTGGACCCTCTTGAGATTCATGGCCTGCTTTCGCTTTTCCTCCGCCTCGAAGAGGCTCAAGACCTTGTAAGCGTTTGCCCTCAACAAGCAGAGCTCCACGTGGTCCGTAACGAAGCCGTCGAGCTCAAAGAATTTCAGGGCCCTTTCGATGCAACCGTTCGCGGCCAGGAACATAGACTTGCCGAGCTCGTAGAGACCTTTGCTGTCGTTGGCGCCCACGAAGTTCTCAACCTTCTTCTCGAGCTCTCCGTCCGCGAACTCCATAAAGTCCTTCCCCGACGAAATCTCCCCCAAAACCTCCCCATAGTCCACTACTAGAACGTGTTCCTCACCAGCCAACCTACCCACTCCCGCCCCCTTCCCCCTCTCTATGCCGGCCTGCTTGTACAGCAGGGCCTCGCTGCAGGAGTTCAGAACACCGAGGTAAACTTCGCCCTTCTCTCTCTCGACCTTGCCGTACACCGCCTCCATGCTCTTGACCGATACGCCCTCGAAAGCCCCCTTCCTTCCTTCGTCGTCTAACCTCTTGGCAGCATTGGTGAAGAGGCAACAGATGGCCCCGCAGGCAGCAAGGCAGTGCTCTGCTTGCCGGTTCTCTCCGTTATTGTGGTAGTACTTGGCCAGAGTCATGACGTTCTTTACCCAGTCTTCGACGTCAAGGGAAGTCTCCTCGACATTCAATTCGCCCCCCTCTAGCTTTACGCTCTGGGTGAGCTGCCTGTGCGTCGTCCTGGCGCAGTAGAGGCAGGACATCCTAGAATTCTGAGCGTGGCCATAAACTTGCGCGAAGAAGAATAGGGTGGACGTGTGAAGTCTTTCTAGCCTAGGCCCACCCTTCTTCTCCTTCCCGATGTTAGTGTAGAGGAGCTCGGCTACCTCCAGGAGTTCCAGGGACAAGTCAAGCTTCTCCCTATTCGCGTAAGCGATGGCCGCCGTGTTGAGGGCATCGACCTTTTCCTCGACTGGGACCGAGCAGCCCTGCCCCTCCTCCCCCCCCCCCACCTCTCCATACATAATCAGCTCGGCCAACTTCTTTCCCCCCTTGCACTTCTCGTCCCCCTCGCCCATGTCCGCGACCCTTGAAAACGCCTCGCTTCCGAACATACTGCTGAAACAGCCGTGTACGATGTGTTCAAGGCACTTGACGCTACCCTCCTCGCAGTCGAGGGCAATCTTCCCCAGCCTGTACTCGAGCCTCCCAACTTGCGTCTGCGCCACCTTGATGAGTTTCTTCCCCTCTTTACCCTTGTCGCCTTCTACCATCGCAAGGCAGCGCTTTGTCTCGATCTCGACCCTCATCTCCTCGAGCTTCTTCCTGGCTTCATAGCTTTCCTGGAAAGGTTTTTTGGGATCGCTTCCAGTCCTAGCCACCAGATCATCGCAGACCTCAATCTTCGACTCGAACTCATCTGCATCGTACCATCTTCCCTGTCCGTCGGCAGCGCCGTTCAAAGCGATGCTGCTTGGCAAGCTGTCCACTTCCACTCCCTCTGCTGCCGTAACACTGTTGGTCTTTGGGTCAAAGGTAAGGCCTAGGTCCTGGAGTTTGTCAATCATCCTGTCCGCACGGGCCTCGTTCTCGTCATAGGTCATTCGCAGGTTTTGTTGTGTCTTCACCTGGTTTTCAGTTTTGTTTTCGTCAAATGGTCCAATTTGATTAATTTTCATTTTTTTGAGGGCCTTGAACCTTTTGCGGACTGGACGCTCGAAGATGATGACGGATGTGCCGCCTGGGGGAGGCGTGATATCCCAGAAGAACATCAAGATAACGCTGCCCCCGTCAGTAGTTGCAAAGATGCCCTCACTTCACAACACAAACTTGACCGAAACTGGGGCTATCATTAATCTGGAAATTCCGTTATCTCAGCTGCGCGGGCAAGCCCAGCACATTATTTCGCCCCGTTCTGGCGACGGCTCCGAGGATGTGGGAGGGCTCATGCCTCCCAAGCCACCTGACCTTGGCCCTTCCTCATCAGGGGTTCATTACTCTCCCAGGCTCATTGAGCCCGAAATCGAACAAGAGACTCCGACAGGGTCTCAACAATCGAGTGGTGGGGAGCAAGATTCTGACGAGCTGGACAGCGGCGGTGATACTTCAGGTGCTGCTCCATCCAATGCCATACCGAACCCCACTTTAAGGGTTGACATGAGCCATACTTTGCCCACCAATACAACGGTGCGGAGGCTACTCACTGAGTGCATAAGTCCAGAAGTCGTCGACGACCTCATAAGGGGTGCCAAGATAATCAAGGTGCGCACGTGTGAAACGAGGAGCATTATGTTCTCTAGATTGTCGAGGTTGATCTTGTGCCAGAGTGGAAATCCGCGTTTTTTTTTAGCGTTTTTCTCACCCCACGCTTTCAGCACAACGCAGCAGGCGGTACCGTAAAGCGTCGAATATACTTGAACTTTGACGACGGGACCCTGCGGGTCCAGCACACTTACCCTCTCATCCAGTCTTTCATATCAGATCAGCGCAAGGGTGTCTACTTCCTCTTCAAGTGCTACACGGCCAGCCCTTGGGATCAGTCGACGAAAGGGAAGGAGAGGATGTTCTGGAACAAGGCCTACGCGAAACCTGACATGAACACCAAGACCATATCGCTCGTTCTTAGAGGGGGTGGAGAGGCCTTAGTGGCCACCTTCGCTAGCCAGGAGGAGTACGACAAGTGGATACTCGCGTTAAACACCCTCCAGAGATGCACGAACACTTACTTTTCATTTTTCGCAGAGAGGCTGCTTAACGAGAGCAGCAAAATGTCTGTGGGGAGACTGGGGAGAAGTAGGGGCGTGTGGGCAGCTCTAGCGAACATGAGACGAAGGGGGATCAAGAAAAGTAAGGACAATGCGAAAAGTAGTACGAAATAGACAATGAAAATATGGATATACGAAACAGGTTATTAATCTAAGGGAGGACGAAAACGTGAATAGATTGGTCGTTTGAGAAGCACTCGTTCGGCTGCTTCCCGTTGCTCTTCATCTTATCCGAAACGGCCACAATCTGGTCCTCGCCGATCCAGTGTACGCCTTCAATGTTGCAAAAAATGTGCTGCGGCGAATGGTGGACGAGTTAGTGTTAGTTATGAGTTTTCGATCCTGCATGTTGCGATGTTGTAATCTCTTTGTTCCTTTTCCCCCCCATCTCACCTTGCATCCATCCTGTTCTCTTGGGAAGTTAAAAAGTTCTCCCTCCCCTTCGAACCCTATATCCTTTACGCTTGTAATAGTGTCCTCATCGACGACGCCTTTAAGGTGTCCAACCCACATCATAGAGTCCTCCTGACTCGTCACCGCAACCTTCCCTGAATCGGACACGCTTATTGCTGAGTAGTCTTGGAAATCGGCAGTCTTTGGTATCTCGAGTATCTCAACCGTCTCCCAGCTGCAGTCGGCACCCACGCCTCCTGAGTTCCTTTTCATTACGACGACCCTACCGTTGCCTCTCTCCTTTCCTTTCTTCCCTTCCTTACAGTAATTACCCTCACACAACCCGAGCATGTAAATACCCCCGTCGTCGGAAGCCATGAAACCTACGGCACCCTCGAAACCTTTGGAGTCACCGTCAAACGAGAGGTCTGTTGGGCAGGCTCTGAGGAGATCGTACTCTCCATCGGCTTCACGGAGAGAGACTTCTTCTACCACGGCGTGGAACTCATCTGTGGTTTTTGGGGGGGGAAGGGGGGAAGGGGGGGGAGAGGGTGGGTTTGAGAGATATTCCACCCCCACGTCTTCGTCCCTTGCCTCTTATAAACTAACCTTCTTCTGATTGAATAGATTCCCTAACAACGTAAAGTCCTTCCCCAACTGCAAAAATACCTTCGTACCCGCTCTCTTCCTTATCATCATGGAAAGGGTCACCTATCATAACGTTCTCTGTACCGAACTCCGTCATGGCTGGGTAGATTGATAGGATTGACCAGAGGGAATCGTAGACTACCTTGAAGGTACCGGAATGGAGGATCACGTCTGAACCCTCGTACTTTTTCGCACCCTTGGTGGAGGAGAACATGGAGATTAGAGGGTGTGATGCGCTTGTTTTTAGGGTCGTCTTGCTGTACTTTGGTCCGCAGATTGAGGAATCTGAGAAGGGGGATGTAGACGTGGAGAGGATTATTTCCTCCTCCTGATAAAGACAGATGGTGCCAAGAGAGAGGAAGAGAGTGGAAGAGAAAGGAAGAGAATGGAAGAGAATGGACGAGTTAGTTGTGATGACATACACACATATCTATGTTATCCTCTCATGTATTCTCCTATATCTCCCTCCATCTCTCCTTCCATCTCTCCCTCAATATCTCCCTCCCCCCCTCTGTCACTCGCTCACCTGTATGAAAACCTCCTCCTCAATCTCAACAGTAAGAGGTTTAGATTCCCCCAATAAGAATGTAAATGTGAGTATCATCACACCAACTACAACTGCACCAAGCGCCTTCCTTAAGTGTTGAGTAGAGAGAGGAGAAGAGAGAGGAGAAGAAGGAGGTTCTCTGAGACTACTGGTTTTTGTATCTATTGACATGTACTTCATTGTTAGAGCCTTGTTTGATGTTGTTTATTCACGTTATGTTGTTTGTTGTGTATATTGTATATTATATAGTGGTATATAGTGGTATATAACTCTATCAAGCTCTATAAGTAAATGGGGTCAGCAAATTTGCAGGAAATCCAAAATTTTCTCAGAAGTCCGCTGTAGTGGTTTAATCTCTCTTTTTGGGCACGAAAATCCTCGTAACTCCTTTTTCTTATTTTTTACCTACGTCCATTGAGATAGACTTTGACCGCACATGGACAATTCAAAGTGATGGCGTGTATTTTGAGAGTTAGGGTTCTCATTTGGGGAGCAGTTATTTTCAAGCCATTTTCCATGGATCCGAGATCCGAGTCCAAATCCTGATCAAAACAAAGATTTGTAACCATGTGTGGTGTCTTCTACAGGCAGTTCGCTGCCCTAGTAAAGAAGAACTTCTACCTTCGTAAGCGTCATTGGATCAAGGTAAATTTATCCTCTCTCGTCCTTCCCTAACCAAGAATCTAACCCATCCCCCTGGCACCTTCCCCGTTGTATAGTTCCTGTTTGAGGTGAGTTCTTGGACGCTCTAAAGTGATTTTCTCCCCTCTTCCTCGGTTTCTGTTTCTTCAATTCCTCCGTACCATGTAAATGTAACGTTTCCCTCCCCCCCCACACTAACCCCCCCCCCTCCTCCTGCAGTTGGCAGTTCCTTGCCTAGTGTTCTACCTCTTCATCTACATCAGGTCAACGATGCCTGACAAGGACAGCGTCGACAATTACGTCGCGGCTTGGGAGCCGGGGATGGTTAGCGGGGTTCCGTCTTACCATATGTTGTTCAGGTATTCTGAAGATGGTGAGAAGGCGACGAGGATGAACCACCCCAAAGAGTATCTGAGCCAGGGCCTGGCTCTCTACCCCCTCTTTTTCCACCTTCCCCACCTTCCCCTTCGCCAACCCCTACCCCCCCCTCCCCCCTTCAGACGCTGCAAGTATAGATTGCTCTGATGTTTACGATTTCTCCAACGTGAACCTCCTCTACTCCTGCGACGTCGACGCATCTTGCGAAGACGACTCCCTAGCCCCCTCCCTATGCTCCCCTCGTTACATCGCGATCGTAGACGCCGGGGGCGGTACCGATACCTGCGATGACTTTGAGACTTGGATGCACGGCGTGTTCCCTCAGACTGCGAACCGCACCGTTAAGTTCGAATCGGAGGGGGACTTCAAGAAGTACGTGGAGAACTTCGCGTACGGTAAGGAGTCGGGTACGGGCGCTACGGAGAACCCGTACAAGAAGCAGTTCAACCTTGCCGTGGCCTTCACGGGTGCTTACCCGGAGTGGGATTTTAAGATTAGGGTTAACTACACGGACCCTAATGCGCTAGGCGAGCCTCGGAACCAGGTACCATCCACTCAGGCCGAGTTCGCGGCTGCCGCTAAACAGCAGGGCTCCTGCGACTGCCCAAAAGGGGAGACTGAAATCGAGAACTGCAACTGTGAATCGTACATGTCATGCCCTGACCCGCAGGGTGTTTGGGGGTGGTTCTCAACTACAGAGGCATGCACTGGAGCGTACATGAGGTCGGGTTCACTACTCGCCCAGCAGATGGTTCAGGATTACGTTGTCAGCAGGACTTTCATCAAGAAAGGCGAGCCTGACCCTCTGTCGACGGACCGCCCCTTCATTAACTTTGCCTTCCAGAACATGCCTCTTCCCTCCTACCAGAAGGACGGGTTCTGGGGAAGCGTTTCTGGCCTCTTTGCGGTCTTCGTTACTGTCGCGTTCATCTACCCCGTGTCGTCCATGATCCGCGAGCTCGTGGCTGAGAAGGAGACCAAGATAAAGGAGGGTATGAAGATGATGGCCCTGAGCAACGGGGCCTTGGTTTCGAGCTGGATCGTCCACTTTGGGATCACCTACTGGATTCTTTCCATCGTCGTTACTCTCTTTTCCAACAAGCTCTTCGTCTACTCCGACTCGACGATCATCTTCGTCTACTTCTTCATGTTCCTCAACGCCCTCATGGCCTTCTGCTACTGGGTCTCCACCCTCTTTAGCCGCGCCAAGACCGCCTCGATCTGTGGCGTCATGCTCTACTTCGGCGGCTACATAATCACAGAGGGAATTAAAAGTTCCAAGAGCCATACTACGAAGCTCGCCGCTTCCCTGCACCCCGGCGCTGCCTTCATCCTAGGGTTGAACGCCTTCGTTGAGTACGAGGACACACAGATCGGGGTAACGACCTTGACCTGGGCCGACACCAACAGCGCGGACGACTACACATTCAAGGATTGCACCACCATGCTGATTTTTGACGTCTTCTTCTGGGGCTTCATGACGTATTACTGCGACAAGGTGCTACCCTCAGAGTGGGGATCCCATGAGCACCCCCTTTTCTTCATTGATCCTTACTACTGGTTCCCCTCCGTCTTCAAGAAGTCCGGGTATCACCATCACAGTGAGGTTGACAATGGAACGGAAGAAAACAAGAACGTCGAGTCTTGCTCCAGGGACCTCCTTGAGAGCATCGCGAGGGGAGAAGGTATCTCGATCACCAACTTGAGGAAGGTGAGGGAGTGAGCGAGCAGCTGCTTAATGCGCATAATGCAAGACAGTGTATATTATTGTCGCTAACCCCAAATTCTAACCTCGCCCGTCGCTTCGCTCATCGCCAGAGCTTCAACACAACGGCTGGCGTCAAACACGCCGTCGACGGCTTAGATCTCAACATGTTTAACAACCAGATCACCTGCCTTCTTGGGCACAACGGAGCCGGTAAAACCACCACCATTGCCATGCTCACCGGTCTTATTGATCCCTCCAGCGGAAAGGCCTTCGTAGGCGGCAAGGATGTTCAAACCCAGATGAAGGACATCCGCCAAGACCTTGGCGTATGCCCTCAGCACGATATTCTGTACCCTGACCTTACTGTCAAGGAGCACCTCAATCTCTTCGCAACCTTCAAGGGGGTGCCCTCGAGCGAAATCCCTAGCATGGTCGAAGAAATGATAGCTGAGGTGGGGTTGACTGAGAAGGTTAACACTCAGAGCAAGAAGCTTAGGTGAGGATGCGCTGGCGGAAATCCCAGACTATTGTAATCGCCATCGCTATCGTTCTCACCTATAATAATCTCGTCCCCTTTTGCAGTGGCGGCATGAAGAGGAAGCTCAGCGTGGGCATTGCTTTCATTGGAGGCAGCAAGGTTGTCCTCCTCGACGAGCCTACCTCTGGCATGGACCCTTACTCCCGTAGATTCACTTGGAACGTTATCAGGAAGATGAAGGAGGGCCGCACCATCATTCTCACCACACACTTCATGGACGAGGCCGACCTCCTCGGCGACAGGATCGCAATCATGGCCGACGGTAAGCTCCGCTGCGCTGGCACCTCCCTCTTTCTCAAGCAGAGGTTCGGAGTGGGGTACATGATGGCAATTGAGAAGGGCCCCAACTTCGAGGAGAAGAGAGTTAGGGGGATGGTGAAACAGGCTGTCCCTGAGGTCAAGCTCCTCTCCAACGTCGGCTCTGAGATGACCATGCAGCTCCCCCTTGCCGCATCGGAGAACTTCCAAAGCCTCTTCGAGGCCTTTGACGCCGACCAGAAGCAACTTGGAATTGTCAACTACGGAGTCAGCGTCACAACCTTGGAAGAGGTCTTTTTGAAGGTTGCCCACGGAGGTGATGACGACAAGCATGCCGTTGAGAAACAGAAGAGTGACCTTCTTCTCAAGAAGAGGCAAAGCTCCTTGAGCGCGTTGGACTCTGAGGGGGGAAATGCCTTCGAGAAAATGGAGATCGACGGCGACGAGGAGAACCCCCTCCACAAGGAGGGTTCAGATTCATTCAGCAACGTCATGAAAGTCACCCAGGGACTCAACCCTGCCAACTCGAAGAAGCTCAATGTCAACAACAACTGCGGTTACTTCATGAGGCACATAACGGCGTTGCTTATGAAGAGGGTGATGTACTTCCTCAGGGACAAAAAGGCATGGATTTTCGGCTTCGTCCTTCCCTCCGCCTTTGTCCTTCTTGGCATGTTCATCGTGTCCATCATCCCGACTTTTTTCGAGCAGCCTCCCTTGGCCCTCTCTATGAACTCCTTCAACCCTGCTGTCACCAGCAACCCTGTCCCTTACAATAAGGCTGGGCAGTCTGTGGCGACGTTCAAAACTACTTTCGACCCTACCTCTTTTGAGGATAGCGTGTGGTTAATCATGGACATGTTGCAGATTGACTCTTGCGATTACAATCCGGGCTCGATGACGCCCTGCGCAGCCCCCACTGACACCTCGTACGTGCCAAGCCTCGTCGAAGGGATCGACCCATACGAGATGCCTTCGAACATCAAGGACTGGGAAGACATCCGTTCGTGGCTGCTAGAAACCCGCAACACCAAGGAGGGTTCTCGCTACGGTACAATCATCAGTATCACTGATGGGGCCTCCCCTGCGGCAAACGATATCAGCAGCATTAAGGACACTAGCTACATCGTCGCTACTAACGTCACAGCGTTCCACTCCGCTCCCACCTTCATGTTGGGCCTCTACCAGAGTGTCTTCGAGAGCATGGGGTGGAGTGACGTATCGGTCGGCACCACCTTGCATCCTCTCCCAGCGACCAACAAGCAGATGCAGTTTGAGAGTGTGCAGAATACCATGTTTGCCGTCCTTATGATTCTCCTAGGTTTCCCCTTCATCCCGTCCTCCTTCATAATGTTCGTGGTAAGGGAAAAGGAGAACAAGTCCAAGCACATCCAACTCGTCTCTGGAGTTTCTCCCCACGCTTTCTGGATAAGCACGTGGATCTTTGATTTTATCAGTTACCAAATACCCCTGTGGGCGACCATTGGGATTCTCAAGGGCTTCGAATCCGCCAAGCAGCTTACGGAAGGAGAAAACTTTGACGCGACCATGTACCTCCTCCTGGGGTACGGCCCGGCCATGGCAGGATTCTGCTACTGTCTCAGGTGAGGATCGGTGGTGACGCAGTCGACGAAAATTGCGCTGCAAACTATTAATGCCGCCTTGTTCTAAACCCTTTCGCATTTCGCTTCGCTAAACCGCAGCTTTGTCTTCAAGAGCCACTCCGGCGCCCAAATCTTTGTCATTTTTTTCTCCTTCCTTACGGGTTTCATACTGGCCATTGCGAGTTTCATCATGGCCATGATCAAATCCACCCAAGACCTCAACAAGAATCTCCTCAACTTTTACAGACTAATTCCTGGCTTCAACCTTGGCCACGGTCTCCTCTCCATCACTGCCGCACCCATCATTACCTTTTTTGATGACCCAGAAGCGACCGAGGTATACGGTGCAATGCATCCTCTCGTCGCAGGGGACGACGTCAAGTGGATGGCCGTGGAGGCGTTCGGGTACACACTCCTGGCCATTATCATTGAGTACATCATTGCGACCCCTTCCCTGTTCGCGTGGGTCGCTAACTGTATCTACCAGACTCCCCCCCAGGCAGAGTTCGAGCCCGACGACGACGTCGTCAACGAGGAAGCAAAGTGCGCCGAATTAGCTTCGCAGAGAGCCAATGGGCAGACGAGTGAAGACGATGAAGCCATCTTGTTGAGCAACATCACCAAGGTTTACCCTGGAGGAAAGTTCGCTGTCAAGGGCGTCTCCGTCGGAATTCCATACGGCCAGTGTTTTGGGCTTCTCGGAATCAACGGTGCTGGAAAGACGACTACCTTGTCCATGCTGTCTGGGGAGTTCCCTCCCTCTGGGGGAGGAGCTTGGCTCGCCGGTAAGGATATTTTGAGAAAAGCATCGGAGGTGCGCAGGCTCATCGGCTATTGCCCTCAGTTTGACGCTCTCTTTGAGCTAATGACCGGGTACGAGCACCTAAAGATGTACGCTCGCATCAAGGGCATCAAGGAGGAGGATATCGAAGCTTGCGTGCAGGAGCAGATTGTGAGAATGGACCTCACCCAACACGCGTTCAGGCTAGCCGGAGGGTATTCGGGAGGAAACAAGAGGAAGTTAAGCGTCGCGTGTGCCATGATTGGGCAGCCCAGCATTATCTTCTTGGATGAACCGAGCACTGGCATGGACCCCGTGGCCCGCAGGTTCATGTGGAGTGTCATCAACGATATCTGCTGCCAGGGAGACACGAGTGTCATCCTTACGACCCACAGCATGGAGGAATGCGAGGCCTTGTGCCAAAGGATCGGCATCATGGTTGGAGGAAGGTTCAGATGCCTGGGGAGCGCCCAGCATTTGAAGAGCAAGTTTGGCCTTGGGTATGAGCTAGAATGCGTGATGAACCCCCCAGATGATGACGAGGTCCAAAGAATCGCTGAGGTTGTCACTGATAGTGCGGGTTTGGATAAGGCTCGCGGAGGCATGATGTTGGCTGACATGGCAGCGACCCTTGACGCCCTTAATTTGCCCGATTACATGGATACCTTGCTTGCCGACAACGGGGTCCACGACTGCCAAGAGGGCTGCAACGCCGATTTCTTCGCCAACTGGGTGAAGCAGGAGGAGCAGTTCAGGAAGATCGCGACATTCGTGGACGAGAAGTACCCAGGAAGCGTGATGAGGGAGTGGCAGGTGACCAAGATTAGGTGAGATGGATGGAACGAGGAGCGAAGCGGCGAGCTCTCGCTTTTGGCGTATATCCCATCAAGACGCCCTCCCTGAGTAATACCGATGTGGTAATTTTGTCCCTAATCCTAAATCTTTTCGTGATTCGCTTCGCTCGTCGCAGGTTCGAGATCCCTCACGAAGTCAACGGGGAGGAGCTCAAGCTAAGCCAGCTCTTCGGAGCTTTTACCGCCGCCAAGGACAATCTTGGGTTGCAGGAGTACAGTCTCAGTCAGACCAGCCTCGAGCAGATCTTCAACAAGTTTGCCAGCCAACAGGAAGAAGAGCAGGGGCAAGTGGGGATTTAATACAACTCGATTGGGGGGGTTACTTTAAGGAGTAAGGGTACATTAGGACCTGAAAATTTGCAGTACAGACAATATATTGTATTTCTTATACCACAGCAGCAGAAGGGGTCGCGACGCGTTAAACCCTTAGTGGTCACCTTCAATCAAACCTACATCCTGCTGCTCATCTCAAAATCATTCTCTCCGCCTATTCCTCCTCCACTTCCTCCTCGTCTACCTCCCTCTCATGCCAGGCATTGCACCCCAAACCCCTCAAGTTCCAAATCTTTTCCACCCCCTTAGGCTGCCCCCTCCCATCCTCGTCCGTCGCCCTGCACAAAACCTTCCCTCTCCCCTCTCCTTTATAAGACCACATCGTCCAAGCCCAAGACTTGCCGCTACCCTGCTCCGTTCCCTCGTCAAGCTCAGCGTCCTTCCAAGACTTCCCCCCATCAAACGAAACCTCCACCTTAACAATCTTCCTTCCCCCCCCCGAATACGCGAAGCCCTTAACCAATGTATCGCCCCCTTTTGTTGCCTTCGCCATCGTCGTAGCGGACTGAGGCTGCATCTCCATCATCCCATCGAACTCCGCGACGTCAACCTCTTCGACCTTCTTGACCCAAGTGGGCAGGACCTTGTAAGCATGTCCAGTCTGCCACATGCTGTCAGCCTCCTCGGAGGCCAAAGCAATTTTCTTGACCCACTTAATATTCCTCACCCCCACCACGCCCGGGACAATGAGTCTTGCCGGGAACCCGTGATCCGGCGTGATATCCTCGTCGTTCATCCTCGTGGCAAGAAGCACGTCCTTCGTCGGGTCCATCGCGCGATCCTTGGGTATGGATATAAGCGTCCCGTCCATCCCCTCCACGTGAACGTGGCTGAAGCGGGAGATTTCTGCGTCGGTGTAGCACATGCGGAGAACGGAGCGGAGTTCCACACCCTCCCATTTGGCAGTGCTAATGGCCCCCACACCCCACTGTGTCCCAGACGTCTTTTGATGGCTCTTGAACGTCCCCCTCCTATTTCCGCCGCACTGCATAGTCGACGTGACTATTTTCCGCTCCTTGATCATCGTCTCGATTTTATTTAAGTTCAGGACCATTCCCCCCACGTCAATCTCGTACCCGTTTTTGTCCTCTACTATGGGAACGGGGCCGTGGTGTCTGATGTAATAGTCATCAGAGTCGGTTATGAATGTCCTTAGTCCCTCCTCCATGCACTCGGCGTTACAGGGGGTCACGCTGTGGTACTTTAGGGAACCAGTGCGCACGGGCTCGTGGATATAGGGATTATCTACCTTGTGAACGAACACCTTATCCGAGTCCTGAAGCTCACCGACCACGGGAAGGGAGGCAAGAACGTCCCTAACGACGTACTCCTGCCCCTCGTGCTGCTTGAAGACGGCCCAGAAAGGCTCAAGATGCTTTCCCCCAGCAAGAAGGAGCTTCCCGCTGCCTCCAGGGTGGGCCGAGCAGAATTCAGTGGCATCGTATACCACGTTCTTGTAGATGACGTATAGAGACTCGGCGCTATTATGTTGCGAAACTTCCGAGGCGGAGATCTGGGGAAGAGGACTTAGAGAACTCCCGAGGGATGGGGAGGGTGTTTTCTTGTTGCTTTCACAACACGCTGTTGGATGTAGTAACGCTTTCATGTGTAACAAAATATGTTTTTGCGGTGTCGAAGTTAAATCTGAGAGAACTGACGCATTTTCTGGCTTCACATGATGCTCTCCATCGTCACTTGTTCCGAAACCTGCCAAATAGACCACACCAGAGCCCAATACTGTCCTGAAAAGCTTTCTCGTGGGCATGTGAGGAAAGAGGAAGTGGTGCCGCTGTGTGTGAATTGGTTTTTAGCTGTTGCAAATGGGAGAGCGCAGGAAGCTGAGTCTTTGTTCTTTTGCTCATCATCTTTCTCATCTTTCTCGAGCCTGATGTCTGAACGAAAAGCTGTTGCCATACTCACAACCACTCCCCACCATTTCAGCGTGAAATCTCCTTCTGACTATATCCAGGGTTCCCGCTTTCCCCCAAAGTCCCCTTCCCGAACCTCTTCCTGCCTCCTTCGCCCCCCCTCCATCCAATAATGCTCAACTTTGCAGCGCACTATTTTTCCAGTCTCCCCATGCTGAGGGAGGATGTGAGCGCATACCCCGTAATATCTTCCTCTCTTATCCCTCCTAACGCAAATGGCGCCCCGTCCCTTCCCCCGCAGGTACCTCAACGGAGCGATCAGCCCTTGAGCAGCCTTAACAGTAACAACAGAAGAAAGAGGTTGACCAACCAATCGCGAACCTGGTCGACTCCGACGTCCGTTCACGTCGGTGGAAGCTACGAGGAGAAGATTAAGCACAAACGTGTAAAGAAGCGGTCTAAGGATGCCCTCATGCTCAAGGATTCTTCATATAGGCCCAAGTTTAACCCGCAGAGGCACGGTTTCCCTTCGCCCGCAACGCACGTCACATTGCGCGTCCTGGACGCGTCGCAGGGGATTTCTTTCGGTTCCGTATCCCTCCGCTGCACGTCCACTCTCTCTGACATTCGCAACCTCATGGAGGACGGCGACAGCTCTGCCTTTGTCTTCGTGCACCCCGAGGGGGGCGAGAGGAGGGTCAAGGTTAAAGACGAGAAGCACGTAATGGTGGGACTATACGCGCCTCAGATTACGGCGGTCTTGGAACCACCGCAGCAGCAGCTTCCACCCCTGGGGGGGTCGTCTAACCAAGAGTCACCACCGGGGAGCGCTGAGAAGAAGAAAATGAAGAAGCGCAGCCTGGGCAGTTTCAGCGAAAAGGAGGTGAGATGGTCGAACACTTCCCCTCCCCCCCCCTCCCACTTCGACCAGCAGCAGCTAACCTAAGTTTGCCCCCCCCCCCGTGATGCCGCAGATTTACAACGTTGTCAGATATCTGGACAGCAACGGTGACGGATCCATCGCATTCGATGAGCTGGAGGTCGCGTTCAGGAAGTCCCGCCGCTCCAAGGCGGCCTCTAAACTCAAGGCCAGGGGTCGGAGGGTGCTGTCTCGGATAAAGTTGCTCATCAAGGACCTTGAAATTTCTATCGAGCAATGGTTTGACATGATGGACTCCGCAGGAAGTGCCGACGGGAACGGTTCGATCTCTAGCATCGAGCTCCGCAAGGGCCTTAAGCTCCTCGTCGGGAAGAGGAGGCAGTTCACTGAGAACGAGATCGTCGACCTTATCAGGTACATGGACCCCAACGCGGACGGGGACCTAACGCTGGAAGAGGTCAAAGATGCGGTCGCTCGGAGCCAAGAAGACGACAGCGAAGCGGTCAAGATGTTGGAGGAGAACCACAGGGTGCTGTGCAAGCTAGAGGAGCACATGAAGAAAAAGGGCATACGGCTTGTGGACCTCTTTGAGGATATGGACTCCGGGGGGGATAAGCTCCTCAGCCCCGATGAACTCTCTGAGGGCCTCAAGACCATCGCCGATCCCTCCAAGAGGGGTCGGCTGAACCCCCCCGTAATGAGCAAGGATAGGAAGGACTTCAACCCCAAGAAGCCATTGCAGCCAAAGACCCCGGGGCACGTCAACATCAACGTGGTGATCCTAAATGACGACGAGTCGCTACTGCACGTGAGGGAAGCCATGCGGATTAGGAGCCCCGCGGTCAGGGAGAGGAAGAAGAAGACGGAGCGCAAACCTATGCAGCCCCGCTTCCTTGACATCACCGACGAGGAGATTGACCTGTTCAAGGACCAGATCGGGAGGCTTCTGAGCTACCCCATCAACTATGATACGCTCAACAAGGCGCTTCGCAGCATCCCGCAGATTTCAGGCGTCCTGACATACACCGAAGAATGCTGGGATAAGATTCAGCAGGACATTGTCCAGAAACTCCACGATGCGGAGATGGGGTCCATCCGGCTTGAAGAAGATGATCTCGATAAGATTGTCAGGTTCCTCGACCCGAACAATGACGGGGAGATTGACTTGGAGGAGCTCATTAACGCCTTCCGGCTGGTGAGGAGGGGAAAGACCGGGATCAAGAGGAGGGAGCAAATCCTCGAAGATCTCAAGAACAAGAAGGCCGTCACGAGGTTTGATGCCCTCGCAGAGAAGGGGAGGATCCTGCTAGAAAAGCAGGCAAGGGAGAAGGAGGAGGAAAAAAGCAAGAAGGATCAACTTGAGGCCAAGAAAAAGGGGCAGGAGGGCAAGATGATCAGCAGAATGGAAAGGGAGGTGAAGAAATATGAGGATAGGAAGAGGAAGGAATCGGAGCTCAAGATAAAATCCAGGAGGAAGAATTCCATGGCTGCTCAGGCTGAGATGAACCCAGAGGCCGCCGCTAACTTTCCGACTGCCTCAAATGAAGCTTTGGAAGTCACTCAGGCTGAGAAGGCCGAAAAGGAATCTTTCGGTGGCTTCGAAAACTTTGAGATCGACGTCGCCGTGGCCTACATGGACCCCGGGGGGGATAACGAAATATCGCTTGAGGAGGTGAGAATGGGAATGAACGAGAAGAATAAAGACAGAATCAAGGCGGGAACGATTGGAATATCCATCGCTCAATCCTCTAACATAATTCTTTCTGCTCTCGCTTCGCTTTTCGTCGCAGCTAATGGATGCCTTCCGCCGTTCCCGCCGAGCAAAGGCTGTAGAGAAGACGACGGTGAAGGGAAGGAAGGTCCTGAACAGGGTCCTGAGGATGATCAAGTACTTGGGCTTACCGATGGATGACTTTTTCAATATCATCGACGGCGCTGGCAAGAGTGATGGAAGTGTGAGCATGAAGGAACTTAAGATTGGAGTCAAGGAACTTTCAAATATGTGCAAGCAGAAATTGAGCGCCAACTACAAGAGCGACGAAGTCATGGAAAAGGCGACCGTCGCGTACAGGGAGCTCTCGCAGTCCGAGGCAGTCCTCATCATGAAGGTCGCTGACCCTAGCGGCGACGGAGAACTCACCATGGAGGAGTTCAAAAGGGCTATTGAGGACTCGAAGGAGCTGACTCAGGCGCAGAGAATCGAAGCTAGGGTTGGCGGTGTGTTTTCGAAGCTCGAGAAGCTCATGAAGGACAAGGGGTTGCGGCTGCAGGACCTCTTCTTAATGTTTGGAGGGGGGGATGGAACAATTACTGGCGATGAGCTTAAGGAAGGACTCAAAAGGTTAGGCGAGCCTTCCGCTAAAGCTCGGAGCGAGGAGAAGAGGGCGCTCAAGGCAGCGCTGAGGAAGAAGGGGGAAGATGAACAGAAGAGGGCTGAAGTTCTTAATGAGATACATGCCATTGAGGAAGCTGAGAGAAGCGGGGCGGCGTCTGTGCTGAGGGAATTTGAGAAACTCATGGCGGAGAAAGGATCCAAGATCAGCGATGTCTTCAGGACGATCGACAAGAGCGGGGACGGACTCATTAGCAGGGAGGAGCTCAAAGATGGACTCAAGCTTCTAGCGACACCCTGTCCTAGCGCAGTCTTCGCGCAAAAGAAGGCGCTCGAGAGGGAACTGGCCGTCCACCAGAAGGAGGTCAAGAAGAGAGCTGAACTTAGACATTTCCTCACGCGCATGCATGAAGCTAACGAGAGCGGTGCTGCCCAGGTAATTGAGAGGCTGGAAATCTTCCTCAGAAACAATCAGATGAGGGTCGGCGACCTCTTCAAGAGCATCGATAAATCGGGAGACGGCGCATTGGATGCTGAGGAGCTCAAGGAGGCCTTGGACTCGGTGAATTTGAAGTTTTCCGAGGAGGAGATTGGATGCCTTCTGGCATACCTTGACTCTGACGGCGGAGGGTTGCTCGAGGCGTCCGAGCTGAATTTTGCAATCAGACAGTACCGCAGGTTCAGGTGGGAGGCTCAAACGCACGACTTCTCACTGGACCACCGTGCCCCTCTCTTTGAGGAGTACCAGAACATGGAGGAAATATTCCACTCCTCTTCGGTGTTCGATTCTAGGCTCTCCGAAAATGACGTCGTCGTCGGCTTGAAAAGGCTGCGCGGGGACGACAAGATCGACGGCATGATGGTTTATACTAAGCAAGAGACCAAGGCTCTTAGGAGGGCGGTCGATAAATTGGCTGACTTCGTAGTCCAGAAAGAAGTGAACCTATCTAAGGCGCTCAAGGCGAAAGAAGCCCAACATGGCGAGCACCACCATCACGACCATGTCAAGATTGAGGACTTTGAGAACTTCCTTGAGGCTTGCAGGTTGGACCCTTTCAAGGGGGAGGGCTCTACTGCTGGCTTCCTGAGCGGGCCCTTCGATGATGGGAGTGTCATGAGCTTAGACCAAAGCTTGGGTAGCTTAGGGAGCGTTGAGACCCTTGGGACGACGGATACCATGGGAACCTTGGGCACCCTTGGCACTGCGGGGACAGCGGAGACTGGGAAGTATGGCTTTTCGGTCACTGACGAAGAAGGATTCGCTGCGGTTGCTGACTTCCTTGATGGCGGTGACGGGGAGATCGACATTAAGGAATTAGAAGAAGCGTTCCGCATAGCGAGGCGGTCGAAGCAAGAAGAGGAGATTAAGCTGCAGGGGGAGAGGCTCATGAAGAGGCTCAGGAAGCTCCTCGAGTACAAGAATATGACCTTGGACAAGTTCGTCCAGCTCATGGATTCTGCGACGGGGAAGTCCACCTCAGGTCTTTCCATCGGTGATGGCAACGTCACCACGAGGGAGTTCACCGTTGGACTTCAGAACATGGTGGCATCTCTCGACAAGAAGCACAAGAACTTGAGGTTCTCCTCGAAGGACATCGGCAAGATCGTTCGTTACATCGACCCAAGCGGGTCGGGGAACATGTCGAGCGGAATGATGAAAGCTGCCTTCTTTAGCAACGAGACTGCTGAGGAGTTGAGGGCGAGGATTGAGATGGAGGCGCGGGCCGAGAACGAGAACGAGATAGACCCTATGGACGTCGTCGATACCTTTGCTGAAGACATTATTGTGCCCAAGAAAGATGGCATTTCGATGGATGACATCCTCCTCCTTATTAGTTCGATCGACGAGACGGAGGACGGTGACGTGGACCTGGCTGAGCTTGAAAACATGTTCCGCACTTCCCGTCGTGCTACCGCCCAGAAACGGCTCGATGAGAAGGCAATGAAGGTGCTTCGGAGAGTAAAGAAGCTTATGGCCAAGTTGGGTTTGAGTTTGGAGCATTTCTTCGAACGGCTGGACGGGAGCGGGTCAGCTGCAGGCAACGGAGTTGTGAGCGGCAAGGAATTGAAACAGGGGCTCCAGATACTCTGCGGGGAGGCCAAAGTCGGAGGGTTCAACGAAAACGATTTGGTCTTCCTCATACGTTTCCTTGACCCTTCGGGAGAGGGTGACTTGACGATCGATGAGTTGGTTCAGGGGATGGAGAAAGCTGCAGGTATAGAAGTTGAGATGAGTGGAGTTGGGGGGATGGGGGAGGCAGAGAGGAAGGCGATGGAACACAGGAATAAGGTGACGGCTGTGATCAGCAAGCTCGAGGAGTTCATGAAGGGCAGAGGTATGAGGCTGAGTGACTTATTCTACTGGCTTGATCGGAGTGGCGACGGAAGCTTGAGCGTTACCGAGCTTAGGGGTGGACTAGAGAGGCTTGTGTTTGGCCAGAGTACAGAGGACAGAATGCAGGCAATGAAGCTTCTCATTGAGGCAAGGGCCAAGGAGAAGGTAGAGACAGAGACGAGGATGAGAGACCAAAAGGAGAGGGAGGCAAAGTTGAACAAGTTGAACTCCAGCGGTGCTGGAGACGTCCTGAGGGGGTTGGAGGTACTGATGAAGGACAAGGGTTTGAGGATACACGACGTTTTCCATTTAATTGACGAGAGTGGGGATGGGAGCATTAGCAGAGAGGAGTTGATTGTGGGGTTGGGGAAGCTCATCAAACCTGGAAAGGGAGTGGCTGCTGGAAGGCTAGCGAAGCAGAAGAGAAGAGCTCGGGAAGAGAAGGAGATGGCGGAGAGGAGGAGGCAGCAGAATATATTTTTGGGTAAGATTGAGGAAGCCAGCAGGGTGGGCGCTGATGTCGTTGTGAAGAAACTGGAGAGGTTCATGAGAAAGAGGCAGATGAAGCTCTCTGACTTGTTCCAGACTTTGGACAGGGGCGGGGACGGCAGTTTGACCGCGGAGGAACTACAGGAAGCGCTGGAGAAGGAGGGTTTGTTGCTTCCGGACGAAGAGATTTTGAACTTGATGGATTACTTGGATAAGGGGGGAGACGGGGAGATTGACGCGAAAGAGTTGAACGAGGCCATTAAGTTGCAGAGGAGGTTTGCCTGGGAGGAGAAAAACAGGGGTCAGGTGGTCTTCACTGATGCTGAGATTGAACTTCTCCTTCGGCTGATCAGTCACGGCGGACACCACAAGATCGTCAAGGTGGGGCACATTGAGGATCAGGTGAAGAAGAGCATGATGAGGAGGGGCGTTGCTGGGAGGGCGGTTGAGGTAGGAGATATCAATATTCCTATGAGGATCGGAGGCGAGGAGGAGGTGGAAGATGAAGTGTTGGTTGAACGAAAGGGACGAGAGGAAGGAGAGGGAGGGGAGGCCGGATATGACGATGTGCTTGCAATTGGTCCCCCCGCTGCCCTTCGACCCGGAACGAGTCAGAGCAGGGACAGCTTGGGGACTAGGGGGGCGTCGAGGGGCACGTCGAGAGGGGCGTCAAGGGGGGGAGGGTCCAGGATGGCGAGCAGGGGAGGGATGGCGGCGGTGGGGTCAGGGGGAGACGACATGGTCATAGTTGAGGCACCACAGGAGGAAGAAAAGGGACTGGAGGAAGGGGTCGCGGAGAGCTACCTTGAAGGACTTTACGTGAGGGCGGTGGAGGAAAGGGCCATCAGGGACAGCAAAACACGGGAGGTCGTGGAGGGCTACCTTTCGAGCTTATACGGCGAGGTCACAAATGAGATGGGTGGGGGGGGAGGAGGGTGGGAGGAGCAGCCCGTGCTGCCACCGCCGGTCGACATGTCGGTGGAGGCCGCAGCCCCCAGGCCCGTAACGGCGCCGAGCGGGGCGTTCGAGTTCGATCTTGCGGGGGGGTCGTGGTCACAGACTTTTGGAAATACCATGCAGGCGGGGGCGGTGAAGACACCCAAGAACATGAATGACATTGGGGCGGCAGCGAGCGAGGTTACAGACTTTACAGAGGTGGAGACGCTGAAGAAGGCCGTGGAGGACAAGGATAGGACGATCGAGGAGCTTATCAGAGAGGTGGAAAGGTTAAGGGAGATGGGGAGGGGGGAAGGGAGTGTCGTCAGCGAGATGACGATGGGGACAGTGGATATGTAAATCTTGTTGTATTTGAAGAAGAACTGTGTCTATACTACAGTATCGCATCAGAGTTTTTCATTACACAAACATTATAGTATAGCTCCTATTCCCTCCCCCGAGCTCTTCCTGTCGATCATGTAAAGCTCCATCTGGATCCCTCCCTCACTACTCTTCCTCCCCTCGATCTTCCTTTCTCTCTCCTCCCACGCCTCCTCCGCCCCCCCGTCCCCCAACCTTTGCAAATTAAAGACCTCGCTCCTGAAGAAAAGGTAAAGAAAGAGTATTGCGAGGGCGCACATGACATGCCAAACCGCGTGACCCTGAAGCCAGTGTTCTGGACCGAACCACTCCGAGCACATAATAGTCTGGTCGTACTTCCTGAACGCCCCCCCCGACGCTATGCATATTAGCGCTGAGAGAGCCAGCCCCCAGCTGCGTCTCCGTCTCCGAGTCGCCCTGCTCCTCCTCCGCTCTTCCCCCCGACACCGCCCGAGCACGAGGTTCTTTAGCATCCTACGAGCAAAACGAATCGCGGAAAGCACACGTTAGTCGATAAGTTAATGAGCCATTCACCACACCATCTACCACACTATTCTCACCTAGCCCAGCCGATAAACAGCGGTATCGGCACCACCCCTACTACCCCCAGTACTAGCGTGATCGTCAACATCTCCCACTCGTCTATCCCCTCAACCCTGTTCCTTTCGTATGTCTTATATCCAAGGTACAGCGCCCCTACGTTAACCGAGTGCACTCCTAGAGCCAGGAGCACGGGGCTGGTCAGGGGAAGGTACGTCAACAGTCTCACGGCGGACAACCCGATGAGGTAGATGCAGAGCAAGTATATTGAACCCATGTCCATCTTACCACCCTTCACCGTAAGGCTGGCGTGCCAGCAGAAGCTCGTGTAGCACATGAACCCGAGGAGGCAGCTCAGGCAAAGGCTCAGGAAGGGGTACGCGGAGATTAAGTGACCCTGACGAATCTTTCCAACGTCCTTGCTGAATATGAGGTTGCGGAGTCCGTTGTGATAAGCATCGAGTGCGGCGAACTGCAGAGTGATAACGGCAGTGAAGGTGAAGCCAAAATTAGAAAGGCTCGTAATGGGCTGAGCCATGTAGGAGCGGACATGAGGGGCGGATGCTTCGCACCCAACGCTCACCGGGGTCTGGTTTACCATGTTACCCCATTCGTCCCAATTCGTCCTGTCCAACCAGCCTTTGGAGTCTGCGAGGAAGATAGCAAGGATTGCGATGGAGTTCAGGAGGGTGGAGACTAGGACTATATTCATGAATGTGCGCACTTGACGGTCAGGGTGGCCGGGGACGTGGAATGTGAAGCTGTGGTACAGTTTGCGGCGCAATGATGTGAGGGAGAAAGAAATGTGACATAATTGCGAGGGTGCCGAACCTTGGGGGGAAGATGGGTTATTTGGAGAGGGGGGCATGGGAGGCTTAGCTTAGATTGTGGTTTTTGGGGTAGAATGATTGTCGGGCAACTGGAGTGGTGTTGAATTCGTTAGCGTGTTTGTGGAAACGAGGCCCTAATGATAACTGAACTTTTCCCGGACAAATATTCGGAACCAAATCATAATATCAAATATGTCCTCAGAAATAGCATTCTCAGATGCTCAATCGGCTGATAAGAGTGATGATGACGTCAAAAATATTAAGAAGGTGCGTATGTCCGATTTTGGGGCTTGCAAGCGCTTTGAAAGTTGAAATAATTACATGTCATCACGATGGAAAGCAAGTGCACTACGATGAAATTGGTCAATTTCGCGTCAATTTCAAACGTTATGCAAACATATCGTTAACTTACACATATTATTTCGTGTATCGTACAGGCATTACATTCATCATCATTTACAACATGTTTATCTTCAGTACAGATAGGTGAGGGAGAATAGAGGGAGTATGGAGGGACAAACACGTCGTGCAATCCCATGGTACAAACTTGAATTCTAACTCTTAAGCAACCCACCCTCCACCCCGCTAATTTGCCCTTCCTGCAATCCCGCTCCTCTCCCTCCTGCAGCCAACCTGACAGCCAAGGCTAGGCTCGTTAAGTACTCTCCAAAGTCCAAGATAATTATCCAAGGTCAGCGCGGTGATAACTTATATATAATCCGTTCCGGCGCCGCCGACGTCTTCCTCGAGGGCAGAATTGACAGAACTCAGAGGAGCGTAATCCAGAGCTTGGGTAAGGGGAGCATGTTTGGTGAGGGCGGGGTGCTCTTCGATAGGCTCAGGAGCGCGACCGTTGAGGTGCAGGGCGGGGACGATAGGGGAGATCTCGAGGCGTGGGTTGTGAGCCGAGAGGTTTTTATGAATGAGGTCCTTCCCACCCCGGAGCTTAGGAGGGTCTTCGACGAGAAGGCGTTCGACGGGAAGGGGGGAAACAGGTACATAGACATGGACACGTTCGTTGATATCGTCAGCTCCACCGCTTCAGACTCTGACTATATCAAGGTCCAGAACATCTATAACATCCTGCGCAAGGACGAGGGGAAGCACTTCATAGGTGAGAGTAGGCCTTGGGACCGACCGAATATATTGCAATTTTCGCTCACAAACACGCGACCCCTCTCTTACATCACAGACTTTGCGAACTTCTGCATCTTCTACGCCCTGATGTCCCGCCCGGACCCGCAGGTCGACATCGCGTTCATGCTTATGGACAAGACGTCCACCGGCTCCATCAGCCTGACGGACTTCAAGGCCTACGTTGACAGTTCCTTCGACCTTAACACTGACTTCGTCAAACGCTTCTTTGGGAGAGGGAAGGAGCTTCGGATCGCGGAGTTCTCGCAGTTCCTAGTCGAGTTCCAGAAGGAAAAGGGGAGGCAGGCATTCGTCAAGGCGCTCAAGACTAGAGGCGACAAGTTCGGTTATATACCCGCGGTCGACCTAGGTGAGATTGGGGGGGAATCCTACTCGCGCCACTGCGATTGGC
This sequence comes from Triparma columacea, assembly GCA_030267965.1. Classification (NCBI taxonomy): domain Eukaryota; class Bolidophyceae; order Parmales; family Triparmaceae; genus Triparma; species Triparma columacea. Next base: position 72,753 of record BRYA01000124.1, on the reverse strand, counting down.
TCTACATTATCATTTTCTCATCATGTTCTGATATTCTTAAACGCTAACTTCTAACCCTTTCCACTCGTCTATCCAGTATCCATCCTGAAAGCTTCCTGCGGTTGGCGTCTCCCCCCCTCCATAATAACCCGTCTCGAGTCCCTCTACCTCTACGACCCCCTCACCGCCGCCAAGTTCACTGCCGTCGTCGCATCTAAGGCCTCGACCTCTCACAAGAATGACGTAGCCTACGCCTCAGAGTCCATCCTCGAGAACGTGGAGATATCCTCCAAACACCTGGGGGGCCGGGCGTTCTCCTACGCCGACTTCCTGGCTCTGCACGAGGTGCTAAACGGGCTGCCTGGGATATGCAGCCTCGTGGACAGGGCGTACACCCTCAAGCACAAGGAGCCCGTCTCCAAGGACGACCTCAAGGTTGCGGCCAGGACGCTCCTGGGGAACAGGATCTCGCGCAGGCAGATCGACTACATCTTCACGCTCTTCGACCTTAACAACGACGGTTTCATCGAACCCAACGATTGCGTGAGCGTAGCGGGCGTGGACTTTTGCAAGGCCCTAAAGCCGTGGAGGGGGAGGGAGGGGAAGTTAACGTTCGCGCCACCCCCTGAGTTCGGGCCAGGAAAGAGCTGGAGGGAGGAGGAGAAAGCTCCCCTGAAAGAGTCCGGCGGTTTCTTCGCTGGGGTAATTGACTTCTTGGAGCACTTTGCTCTAGGTGCCATTGCCGGGGGTGTCGGCGCGTGGTTCGTCTACCCCATAGACACGGTCAAGACAAGGATGCAGAATCAGAGGATCGTACCGGGGGAATCGGCCATGTACAAGAACTCCTTCGACTGCGCGAGAAAGCTGCTCGTTAACGAAGGCATTTTCGGGTTCTACAAGGGGATATGGCCTCAGCTTATAGGCGTTGCGCCCGAGAAGGTGAGGATGGACAAGGAGTGAAAGAGGATCTCGATATTGATCTTATCCTAAGCCAATAACGTATCCCCCCCCCCTTCGCTCCTCGTAGGCTTTGAAGCTCACGGTGAACGACATGCTCAGGAACTGGTTCTCGAAGACTGACGATGACGGAGAGAAGAGCATCCACTTCCCGCTAGAGGTCCTCAGCGGCGCGGGGGCGGGAGCCAGCCAAGTCATCGTTACCAACCCTCTCGAGATTACCAAGATCAGGCTCCAGATGCAGGGAGAGACGGTTCGTCTAGCCGTGGAGGCTGGAAAGGTGAGAGTGGGCAAGGTATGAAAATGCGTCGCCAAGACCACAACCTAACTGGTGAAACCCCCTTCCCACGACTGGCTTTGCTCATCGCAGGCTGCCCCGCCCCAAATGTCGGCCATCAAAATCTGCCAAGAGCTGGGTCTCGTGGGTCTCTACAAGGGAGCTCCTGCTTGCTTCCTCCGCGACATCCCGTTCTCTGGAATCTACTTTCCCGTCTACGCCGCCTCCAAGAGGTGGCTAACTGACGAGGAAACTCAAAAGACTTCGCCCTTCTCCCTCCTCGCCGCCGGAGCCATAGCGGGCGTCCCCGCCGCCTTCCTCACGACCCCCGCCGATGTTGTTAAAACCCGCCTCCAGGTGGTGGAACGTGAGGGGGAGGTGAGGAGGGCAAGGGTGAAATAGCGTCGCGAATACAGCACTCCGCTGCACGTCGCAATTCACAACATCCATTTCTAACCGATTGACGCACCACTTTCCTTGACTCTCTTCGCTCGTCACAGAAAAAGTACAAGAGTATGGCCGATTGCTTCAAGAGGGTCTTCCAGGAGGAGGGCATCACGGCCTTCTTTAAGGGGGGGCCCATGAGGGTGTTCCGCTCTTCTCCGCAGTTTGGCATCACGCTCGTAACTTATGAGATGCTTTCTAACCTTCTTCCAGGAAATGCCGCTGAGAAGAAGCGTGCACCTCCGACGAATGCCCCTGTCAGGAGGAAGGTGAGAAGCGGTCTACTACACCAAACAACTCCCCTGATATGTATCCTTCTCGCACAACTCTAAGCACTAACGCAACCATTTCTGCCCGCCACAGGATCTAGAGCAAGCTTTCGAGTTTTTGGGGACAGGGGTTGGAAGGAACACGTTGGACACAGCAAGCATGCTTGGTTTCTTCGGCGGGAAGAGGAATTGACTTGTCTGAGATGAGTAATTGAAGTAAAATTGGCAGCATCCATCCAATCCAATATTTTTTTGAACATGTTCACACAAACTTGTCATTCTTTAGCTTCCCCACCTTTTGATTCCTCTTCGGATTCCTCCAGCTTCTCCTCGCCCTTGGACTCCTTCTTCGCTAATGCCTCCTCCCCCATGGTGATCCCAGTGCCCCCATTGTCTCGAGCCATCGTCCGTACTTGATCCCACCTCGCGTCAGAGGAGAAAAAATTGCTCTCATCCTTCGTTTGCTTCTTCCTCTGTTTGACGTACGCTTTCTTGAGTTCTTCGTAATATTCAAGCTCGCTCTTCTTGTAGCCGTAAAGAACCTTCAGGGCAAGGTCTCCCACCTTGCACCCAACGATCTCCTTCCCGTGTCCCTTCGCGTCGTCTTTCAGTCCCTCCGTGTTGTGCCAGTGATCGTGGCTCTTGAAGTAGAGTTGGTAAAAGCCTACTTCCAGGATCTCCCTGGCGAAAACGTGACGGTTGAAGCAACCCTCGTAAAGGAACTTATTCTGCCACAGCTTGAGGCCCGATTCCGATACCTTGAAGTGCTCGGAGCCGATTATATGATTTATCAGCTTGTAGACAACCCTCCTTGTTCCGGCAAGTTCTCCCTCCTGCCACATCTCCTTGGAAATGTGCTCGAGAATGTCTTCGAGCTCTTCAATCATGGCGACTTGCTTGGGTCCGTGCCTCAATGGCCAATATGATGCAATCCTTCTGACGATAATCGCCCCACACTTGTCAGGGTCCTTCTCCATGAAAATGTTGACGAGCTTCTTTAGCTGCTTGTGGTAGGTTTTGAAGACTATGTAAGGGGCTTTGTGGAGAGGAACCAGGGACTTCTCAAGAGTGTCCAGGTGGTCTTTCTTGAGCGGGGCCTTGAAACCGTTGATGATCGGCTCCAAGACCTCGAGCATCTCTGTGATGCCATTGTGCTTGTCTGTCTCGTAGATGAAACGATAGAATTGATTGTTCATAAGCTTCCTTATAACGGGCCTGTGCTCCAAGAACTTGTTGTAGATACGGAGAAGGAGCGTCTTCATCATGTCGCGCTCTCGGTGGTCGGTGCTATTGAAACGTTCGATAAGATGCTCGCATAATTTGGTATCGACGAGGTCCTTGACAATGGCGCCCTTCATTCTATTGATATATTTGACGAAGATCTCATAGATGACCTTCCAGTACGGCCAGCTTGGCTCGAGGAACTTTTCGGACAGGTCGTCGTCGCTGCTGATCCCCCCCAGGCCAACACCGGCTTCCTTCATCTCCATAAGATCCGCAATATCAAGCAATTCCGTGTTCTTGGACATCGGCTGAAAGCAGTTCTCTTCGAAGCAGTTTAAGACGTTTGCGAAAAGGACGTCGTTGAAGACCATCCCTTCGTCGTCAAGCGGTGGGTCATTCACGTACTCCTGGATCTCAAGTATTGTCTCCATCTGGGTCTGCGGGGAGGAAAGTGCGGAGAAGAACGAAGCGACGGCCGAAATAGAGGAATTAGCTACAGAAAAGAAAGCGAAGAAGAAAAAGAGCGAGAAAAGGAGAAGCAAAGCAATAAGCAAAGCACACACAACCGCAATCCGCGCATCTCATCTCACCTCCTTGTCCTTGGCAAATTCGTCTTCTTCTCCTTTGGCAACCTTCTTCCGGTCGTATATGATCGTGCACAGGTGGAGCTTTTGGACAAACAGCTCCTCCCGCTTCTCAATATCGGTGTCCTCGAGCTTGGGGAGGTCGTAGACCATGAAGTCCTTGTTTTGCCACATAGTGTGCTTAAACATCATCGAATGCTCGTCTTCGTTGTCAAGTTCTTCATCTTCGTCAACTGTTTCCTCAATCGGCCCACTTTTGAAGCCACTAATACCACTTTTTATAGGGGAGATGCTGCCCATACTGTCTCCGCCGCTATTAAACTTCATGGCTAGGATGCCTCTCTGGGGGGGGGGGGGAGGGGGAGGGGGGGTAGGAAATGAAATTGATTGCGCAACGTGAGTACGATTGATAATAATCGTTCCTCATTCTCGCGTTACATCGCTCATTTCCTTACCTCACTTGTCGTCAACTCACTCCCCCTCCTCTTAGGTGCTCGAAGTCCAGCTGGCTGTTGTGCCCTCATGGACTTCCTCAGTGCCTTGTTCCTGGTGGGGCTCATGTTATGTCTCACACTCCTCACGTCGCTCTTCTGCTCGTTGAAGTGCGAGCTACGGCTTGATGATTCCTTTCTGGTTTCTGATCTACCTGACCTGCCTGAATGCTTTGATCGATCATCAGAGTCTGACCCATTATTTGAGCCCCCCTCCTTGGGTGTGCCCTTAGGACTCGCCGGGGTTGCCGTCTTCGATCCACCGCCTCCCATGTCTCAGTGTGGTCCAAAATAGATATATAGATACGAAACTACAAGGACAGAGAAAATTAGCGAAAATGGGGCACCTGATTCACGCTGAACTTACTTCACGAAAATGGACTGAATTTCTGGGGAGGGGGGAAAGATCTCAGTTGCCACTCTGTCAACCCTAAGAAAGAAACACCTTCGTTCGTTCGGTTATAAATATTGCCCGAAACCCTAAACTGTGATCCTTCCTCACTTCGCTCTTGGATCACTTTAACGTTCAAGGACCAACACCAACACCATCATGAGTTCATGTACTCCAAGCGGCATGTTTCAGTCCTTCTGCCTGGAAGTGTTGCCCTCCGAGGTATCGCTCCCGCTCTGCCTGGTACTATCCCTCCTTTCCTTCCAGGGCCTTTCGATCATTTGCGACGAGTGGCTAGTTCCAGCCCTTGAGGTGATTTGCGTTTCCCTCTCCATCCCTGAAGACATTGCTGGGGTGACCTTCATGGCTTTTGGCAGCGCGGCTCCGGAGATCGTGATCAACTCAGTCTCCACCATCAAGACTGTCATTAGGGGCGCGAACGCCGGGGAGGGAGCGGTTGGAAACGAGGACGAGGCCAGGGAACAGAATATGGGGGTTGGGGCAATCTTTGGCTCAGGTATCATTGCCTTCACGGTGATTCCAGGAATCTGCGCGCTGGTTGCGCCAGAAGGCTTGGTGTTGAAGCGCAGGCCTCTCCTCAGGGATGTGGTGGCTTACGGTACTTGCCTGTCCTTGCTCATCTATAACCTCAACGACAAGGGGAGGTGAGGCGGAGCGAAGGCAGCGAGTGGAGAGAACTTTTTATTGCCTCTTCCTGCGACTCGCTTCCAAATGCTGCCCCGTGCGCCAAGCCAACTTCTTACTCGCTTGTCATTCCATTCCATTCCTCGCCTAACCCTTTTCACGATTTGCTTCACTCATCGCAGCCTGGGCGTTTGGGAGAGCGGTCCACTGCTGTTGGTGTACGGAGTTTTTCTTTTGATCGTAGGGCTGTCCCCTACTGTCAACAAGAACTGCTGCAGGAGCAGACGGAAGAACGTCCCGGACAAGAAGAAGTCTTTTGTCCTTGTCAGGCTTGAGACCCAGGCGCTGCAGAAGCAGATGGCAGCGGAGCGCAGGAAACTCATTGAGAACGGAAAGAAGAAGAGACTTCTAGAGTACGACGATGAGGAGACTGGGAAACGCCCCGCACGTGCTATGGAGCGTGATATTGTCGATGACATTTATCACTACGGCACACTGACGGACAGTGAGGGGGAGGAAGGGGAGGGGGAGGAGGCGAGCCAGGAGGACAGTTTCTTCGTTGGGAGGAGAAGAGGGAAAGAAGACGAAGCGACATGGTGGAAAAGGGCGGTAAGAGATGCCTGGGAGGGCTTTGATGATGAGGAAGAGGATGAATTTGATTTTTTCGAGGAAGATGCCGGGATCCCCACGGTGGGCGATGGGGGATATGGAAATTCTTTGAAGGTGTCAGGATTTCTGTTGCGTCTCCCCATGCTCGTTATCCCTCGCAGTAGCATGAAGTCAGGAAGTGGGCTCCTCAGGGCGATTATGACCTTTCTCATGAGCTTCGTCGTCGTCAGCTACTTCTCCTTCGTGTTAACAACAGTGATCTCTCACCTCGCTCTGCTCACACCTCTGTCGGCTCCCTTCTATGGGACTGCGGTAGTTTCCATTGGGGCCGAAATTCCTGACTTGATCCAGTGCAGCACTGTGGCAAGGAGGGGCTACGGCAGCATGGCTGTGAGCAACGTGCTGGGGTCACAGGTCATCAACATTTGTTTGGGATTAGGTGGGCCGTGGTTCATATCTGATTTGTATGGAGATCCTGTGAAGTTCAGGAACAAGGGCGCCAAACGGGATTTGAATGCTGCCGCAGCGGTTCTTGCAATATGTGTAGCAATCTTCGCCATTTTTACCCTCGGACAGAGCGCCGTGTCGGGTGCGAAGCCAAGGCTGGGTAAGGGAATAGGGTGGGTCCTGTCCGCATGCTACGTCGTTGGAATGGGGAGCTTCATGTTTTGGTACTTTGTGTACAATTTATGAGCTGACAGCGCGTGGCAATATATAATATTTTGTTTAGTACTGCGGGGTCGAAAGTTGTTGTTTTCATTCAGATGATTATACTCAACTAACATATACCCTGGGAAGCCTATCCATTTTTGCGTAAAATAATACTTTCTTCATTACCTTTGATCGAAGTGAAGCGCATCTATTGATCGGTGACCATTTCTTGCTCAGCCCCTGTTCCTGTTCTACTTTGTCCCTTATTTGTACAGCAGCAGCGCCAACAGCAAGCAAAACACCCAAATATCAAGAGAACAAGACCAACTAACCAGGGCCAGTAGAGCTGGAGAATAACTTCAATGAAATTCGGGCAATCGGCGTCCACCTCCTCGTACGATTTTATTGCGGGTGGCGTGTAACTGCCATCAGTGTGGTCTGCTTCGAGGAAGGTGAAAATCATGTCGAAGGTTGGTTCGCCCGGTGCGGGGGGCTCGTGGCCTCCGTCAGGATTTGTCGCTCTTGTAACATTTGAGAAAAGGCTACCGTACACGTTGCTCTGGCAATTGTCAATGATAAAATCAAGCTGCCCCATGTAAACAAACATCGGGATTTTATATGGCGCAGCGGCCCTGATTCGACTTTCGATGCCCTCGTGCGTAGACGGCACGTAGCTACAGAAGGTGATGGCCACCTCGAACGTCCCTGCATCTACGTGTGATAGATAGCTGAGGGCTGCTGCCGTGCCCTGAGAGTAACCCAGTATTGCGTAAAATGGCCCATTTTCCGAGACAACAGAGTCAAGGAGATTCGTTGACTCGACATCCCAGCCGGGGTCAGTAGTGGGCTGTCCTTTGCCCCCAGGGGGGTCTTCTATCCATAGGCGGCCAGCATCATTACCGTAAGGGCCATTTGCGAACACAAACTCATACTCATCGCCAGCTCTGTTGATGATGTCCCCCATCTGCTCCATAAAGGAAATAGCAGTCTGGCCGCCGCCGTGGAGAGCCAATATTTTGCGGCAAGGGGTGTTACTGCAGCCAGTGCTAACAGTCATGGCATGTGTGGTGGAGACGACAGCTGCTGCAATCACCAACCAAAAGTACATCTCATAGACGCTATTGCTATTGTCCCATGGCATCGTAGTCGGCAAGGGTCAAGAGCGAGTCAGTTAGAAAGTAATTTTATTTCTCTCAACAAGCATGTAAATGAGACAGCGAAGTTCCTATCTCCTCGCGCTGATGTAGATCTATCCCGGCCCAATCTTTCTTCAATCTCTGCACATTAACAGTTGGTTGAAGGTTGAAAAAATTGTGACAAATTGACAAAAATCTGTAAAATCCACAAAACAGGTCCCTGGCAGCAGCATACAGGAGATTTAGCTTACAATAATGTTGATCAAATATATAAATTTAATTGTGCTTTTTAAATCATTTAAACGGTAAATTAGTGCAAAAATTACACACTTTGATATTTCATTTTTAGTTTTCAATTCAATCACTTGGATGTTAAATTATGATACAATTGGTATTTACACACATCATAGAAGATTATATTGCAAACTTGACTAAATAATAAATATTGATTATTGATATAGACGTTATATACAGTTTAAGAATGATTAATGAAAAAACAATCAACAATAAATTTCCATAGCGGTCTAAAGCTCATGTAATATTGTTAAAAGCGGTCAAGCAAATTTTTATTTTTTTTACATTTTTATTTGTCGTCTTTTGTAGATTTTCGGCCAATCAAGAGAAGTTTAAACCAAGTAGCACGTTGTTAATCCCTACTATCTGTATCTTGTGCCGCTCAAATACACTTTTGTTCGGCGAGGAGACACATTTTAAGCCTCCCAGTTTGACTTGGCCCGACTTTTCTCTGCAGGATGTTCCGCGGGAAAGCGAAGTGCGATCTCGATGAGGAGGCGATTGAGGTGGGTTCTTAGTTCCCATCTATCTTGGAGAGCATAGTCTATTCTATTAGTCAGTTTCGAGGTGGCTCACAACCCCCCTTCCCCCCTCTACCCCCCCCTTCCTTGCAGGAGATCAAGATGAACACCCACTTCAAGAGGCACGAAATAATCGCGTACAGGAAGGCATTCCTTTATCATACGACAAGAAACTTATCCCCTCCGCAAGATGGAGGCGAGGGAAAGGAAGGAGGCGAGGATAAAAAGGGAGATGATGACAGCTTGGATGAGTCTGGGAAGGGGGATGGTGACAACTCGGATGACAAGAAGTCCGAAAGTAGCTCGTCAACAACTCCTTCTGATTCGGACGATACGACCACAACTCCGCCCACTGACGCCACCTCCCAAGCTGAAGCTGCTACCACCACCGCTACCAAGAAGTCTCAGGTTGCGCCCTTGGCCTCAACTCTTTCATTCAAGAGTAGCAATATCCCGGATCTCTCCGAATACCCTATGTCAATCACTCGACATCAATTCCTCAATATTAAATCGATTGCAATGAACCCACTGAAGGAGCGCATAGGTGAGAAATGGTTGAGAAATGAGACAGTGTCTTCGTGTTTCATAAATCCACTTATCCGCGACTTACTTTGCTCGTCGCAGCACTCTGTTTTGAATTTGGGGAAGATCCCGACTCAACAATATCATTCGAGCAGTACATGCAAATGGCTGCGACTTTCAACCGGCCTGGTAACAGGGAGGTGAAGTTGAAGGTGAGAATGGACGAAATAGACAAGGCGTGATATTCTAAATTCAAACTCACCTCTTCGCCCCGCCCTATCTCCTCCCCCGCTCTTCGCAGTTGGCCTTCAAGATCCAAGCCTTTACCGACCCTAAGAAGATTACCAAGGGAGATCTCAAAAAGTATTATGAGCTGGTTGCACGTAATGGGAACATCGATACTCCTGTGCCAAAGAAAGACCGTAAGGTAGTGATAAACAAGATAATGACTGAGTGCAGCTCCGATTCGAAGAGGCAGTTCCTTTCCTTTGAGGATTTCCAGAGGGTGATTGGTACCACAGATTTCGACACCAATTTAAAGCTCGAGCTGAATGTACTCGGCAAGAACAAGCACTAAGCAACCTCCATGTGTGTTCATTTCAAACCATTGTATTTTATCGTCGCGGATTGTATCGCGCTCCCCCTCCCCCCCTCCCCCCCTCTTCCCAACCTCCCCAATCCCCCATCTCGCATCCTATCCCTCACCCCCTACGCATCGAACGAAGACAACTTCTGCAACTCAACCTTGTTGACCTTGTTGGCGAACCTCAAACTGCAAACGCTCTCGTGGAAGCTAGTGGGCAGCGGACTGCAGCAAACGATGGCCAGTGTCTTACTATCCCCCCCGAGGCTGTTCTGGAGCATGTAGGTAAGCTTACTGTCCCTGAAGGGAATGTGTTCCTCGTTCTTCTGGAGCTTCTCGATGACATTGCTTAACGCATGGAGACTACCGTTGATTGATTGTGTTTCCTTCAACAATTCCTTGTTCTCGTTGCTCAAGCTTTTGCTCAACCTCTCGCTTCCTGCCAAGTCGCAAATGTGGAGAACGCCGTGCCTGTTGAAGGTGTCGTCAATTTTGTGCTCCGCATCGATCATGACCTTGAAGATCATGTGCGACCTGCTACTGACGTCGTTCATGTTGGTGGCCTTGGTGGCCCTCTTAGCCTGAGCGATGCTCAACACCTTGTTGACATCTCCCACGGACCCAACCCTGACGACAGTGCTGCCCACAACCTCATTGTCAGTGAGCTGGAGGTCCTTCCCGTCACCTCCCTTAGCCAAGAGATCATTGACCTTCTCGTTGTGAATCTCCAACATCTCGACCTTGAGCTCTACCTTCCAAGCGCTGTCCTTCCCGTTCTCCATGGCGAGCTTCGCCTCGAAGATCTTGTCGATACTCTTGAAGATGAGACCCTTGCACTCCTCATTTCCCAACATGGTATGGGTCTTTCCGCTGCCGGTCTGCAAGGAGGAGCGAAGAGAGCAAGTATGAGTACACGATTACACATTTCGTCAGCTTTCCGCTTTTCGCTTCGCTCGCCGCGCTCACCTGCCCGTAAGCAAAGAATGTTACATTATGGCCGTCGATGGCAGACTGAACCAGGGGCTCGGCCGCCTCCCAGACCTCATCCTGCCCCTCGGAAGGTCCGAAGACGCTATCGAACCCGAACTTCCACTTCTTCCTCCTTGGGTTCAACCCCCCCCTGTCCTTCCAGGGCTCCTGAACCTCGAGAAGTCGCTTAGTCTTGTCGATTCCTTCAGCTCCGTCGCAGACGTCGAAAAACTTGAATGGAATTTCGGGCCTGGGCGCCCCCCTTCCCTTGACAACCACGGCGTTCATTGCCTCCTGCTCAGGCATGAGAGCGGGCCTGACCCTCACGAAAACCCGAATGTTCCCAGTTAGCTGTAGAACGCGGTTGTGAAGGGTTTTCCTCACCTCATCCATGAAATTGAGCTTCCTCACGAGCTCCATTTCCCTCTCGTCAAACGTCCTGACCCTCTCCATCGCGGCCTCCTTGTCCTTGATGGCCTGCTCAAGCTTCCTCTTCATGAGTTTGTTACCATCCTTCTCTCCAGCCAACGCCGATACGAGCTCCTCCGACTTGCAGCTGTAACTGTTGACCTGCTCCATGAGCTTGGATAACTTCTGCTTTTCAACATTCCTCGCCTTTACCTCCTCGCCGCACTTGGCCTGAAGGGCAAGGTTCTTCTTGCTCTCAGCCTCTAGTTTGGTCTGGACAGCCCTGATTTTCGACTCAAGGTGCTCAATGGTCGACCTCTTCGACTTGAGCTCGCTGCTGAACTTGTCTTCGGCGGATCCCTCCTTCGCCTTGAGGTCGGCGAGTTGCTTTTGGGTGCCCTGGAGGCTGGTCTCCAAGACCACGACATTCGCATCCAACGTGCTGACGCGGGTCTCGAGGGCCGCGATCGTGCTGTTGGCCCCTATGATCTCCTCTCTCGCCTTGTCAAGCTCCAGCTCCGCCTTGACAAGCTCCTCCTTGGCACCATTGTCCTTCGCTTTTTGCATGCTCCCGACTTTCCCCTTCCAGTCCGACACCTGTTTCTTCAAGCTCGCATTGACCGCCCTCAGGCTGCTAACAGTCTCGCTGCTCTTCGCCTCCCTCTCCTTGGAGGCAGCCGTCAAGTCCTTGACTATCTTCTTGAGCCCATCGACCTGCTTCCTCAGCTCCATCCTCTCCTTGTCGTCTTTCTTGAGACTCTCGTTCTCGCGCCTCAGGGCTTCAAGCTCAGAGTTGAGGTCAGCACTGGCCTTTTCCAAATTCAAGTCGTCCTCCTCGAGTTGTTGCACCCTCTTAACCAACTTTGCGTTGGCAAATGCGAGGTTCTCTTTCTCCTCTGTCGCAAGACGGAGGGCCTCGGAAAGCTCGTCGTTTTGGCCCTCGGTGGAAGTAAGGGCACCCCTGGCCCTTTCCAGTTCCTCATGGGTCTCCTCTAGTTCGTCGACCATCTTGGTGTCAATTACCTGAACGACCTTGTAATTTGGAGTTTTGGCGGCGGGGGTGCCGTAGTCGATTCCAGAGACAAACGTTTCAGGAGTGGCGGCCCTACTCTCGACAGACGCGGCGGAGGGCGTTGCGGGATCGATGGAGATCTCTGCCTCCATGTCGTCGCCGAGGTAAGCTGCGAGGTCTTCCTGCGATTCCTGCTGTGTCTCCTCCTCCGTCTCTCCCCTCTCCTTCATCTCCTGAATCCTGATTCTCTCTCTCATCTTCCTCAGCTCCTCGGGAGTGTTATCCATGTCAACATCTCCGCCCTGAAGAGTACCCCCGGGGGTAAATGTCATTCCGAAGATGGGCTTCTTGGGCCTCGCCTCAAACTTGGCCTTCTCAACGGCCTGGACACGCTGGGGAGGACTGAAGTTCATCAAGAGTCCCTCGCTCTTCATTTGCTCGACCCTGTTGTTCCTCGCCGCATGGGACTCCCTGTCGGCTGCGTACCTCTCCTTCGAGATGACGGTATCGTTGACGTGGGAAGGAGGACTGAACATCATCATCATGCCCCCTGATACATGGGGGGAGTCCGATCTCACCGTATGCACCGTTGGCCCAGAGCGGGCGGACAGGGCAGGGGCAGGGGGTGAACATTTTCGGAGCCTCTGAAGGAACCGTTTCCGACAAAGGACTGGTGGGTCACACTCTTGGAGGAGGAAGCGGCCTTTTTGGAAGGCTTGGAAGCGGTGATGGCAGACCTCGAGGGCTTCGCGAGCCTTGGAGCCTTGGTTGTCCTCGAAATACTCTGCTTCGCGGTCTGCTTCTGAGCCTTTCTACCCTTCAACCAGGGCTTCTCTGGCTTCTCCGCTTTGACGGGCTGCTTGGCTGCGACCACAGGCTGCTTGGCAGCGACTACAGGCTGCTTGGCTGCAACCACAGGCTGCTTGGGTGCGACCACAGGCTGCTTGGCGGCGACCACAGGCTGCTTGGCGGCAATCACAGGCTTCTCAGACTTGACCACAGCAGGTTTGGCAACAGGCTTCTTGGGGGCCTCGACGATAACATTATCGTTCTTGGCCTGAAGCACCTTGGAAGGAATCTGAATAGACTTAGCCCGGGTAACTTGTACTGGTGCCGCAATCTTCTTCCCCTTGCCCTTCCAATTCTTGAGCAGCTCTCGTCTTGATAGGGACATTTCCTGGGGTTGAGAAGGTTTTAAGAGTTAGAACTGATAGCAATCGCTCACACATAATTCACCTTTTCAGTATAAATGATTGTAGTTTCCAAGGAATTGGCCAGGAAGCACAAACCAAGGCTTCCAAAAAATCCCCCGACCCCTCGGAACAAAATACTGGTATTTGATCCAGCACGTACACTCAAGTCAATTTTGAAACTTCTAAATTCAGAAAGTATACACAGAAACACAGGCATCAACACTTACTAGTCAGAATGTGACTTACAAGAAAAAGTCAGACTTGTTTCCTTTTTTTAGCAACGTCTATCAGACTATCAGAAAGTCCTCAAGGACGCCTGTGAAGTTCTTAACTTACGATGGCGCCAATGTACCACAAAAAAAAGTTACACAAACAGGTCAAAACGGTAGTCCATAGCAGGAACGCCCTAATTTCAAACCGAGCGCGTCTTGAAAGGTAGGTAAAAAAAGAATTAACAACTCTGTTAGGGTTCATCGAGGGAAGTGTTTAATTAACCATTACACCGTTCGCCCCCCCCCCTCTCCCCTCTCAAGCCTCTCGATGGAGTTTCTAATCAAGGCCCAGCGCGCTCTGAAGAACGGAGATGAAACCCTTGCCAAGGAAGCATTGCAACTGAAGAGGGCTCAGACTGAGGCATCCCATGATGTGATCCTCCACGTAGATGAGGAGACGCAGCTTACAAATAGCCTCAACAAGAGCCTGATGGACTTTCAATATATCAAGGAGCCCCATAAAAGCACCCTCCTTGAGCCTCCTCTGTCAATCCCCAAAACAGCTGCCCTGAAGTTCTCCTACTTGCCCTCTGGACCCGCCCCCGTCGTCGACTCTTGGACAGACGCTTTTAGCAAGGAGATTAAAAACTATGGGAGCTTCGCTGTGTATGCGGAGAGCAAGTTGCAGGAAGCAATTCATCACGGGTTTCAGAACCAGGGAGGTGAGAATTAGATTGACAAATATCATCGTATGTATATAACCTACCAATCTTCTTACAATACCCCTGCCCGACGCTTGCAGGCAATCACTCCAAGGTCGACCCTGGAATCCCCGCTGTGTGCCTCGACCTCATGTTGAAGATGGGAAACAGCGCCTTCGGCTTCAGGTTTGCGCCCCTCATCAGACTGTTGTCAACTCAGCTGATCCGTTGCATTTATATTGTCAATGGCGACCCTTCCACGACAATCTCCGAGGAAGATCTCGACAAAGCGAGCATTCGCTGGCTATCGAGTCAGAAGCCATGGTTTCTCTCCAACGAAGAGGCCTTGAAGGAGAGGGACGCCTTGAAGCGCAGGCTTAAAACGGAATCAGCTGGGAAAGACATGAAGAAGCTCCTCGATTCACGTAATGCAGGCATCAAGTTACTGTTCGACAAACATCAAAAGTGGATGAGGAAGATAATATTTAGCACGTGGAGGGGTTGGTGCACAACTGAGAAGGCGAAAAAGAATAAATTTCGGCGCTATCAGCAGTACAAGTGGCTTAGAAGATGGAAAAATTATGTATTTGCAGGTACAGGCGGCGACAGCGACATTAGTGGCGGTCAAACCGCCTTGAACTCTGAGGAACGCTCTTGGCAGAAGAGGTTTCGCGCTCAGGAGAAGGAGAAACAGGTGAGAAAGCAACACCCTCCTCCCCCCTTTCTAGCCCGCATGTCTCACCCCTCTTCTCTTTGACCGTCACAGAGGATGCAAGAACAAATCGAGAACCTTAAGGAGCAACTTCAGCACAACCAGCATGAGCTTGGCGTTGCTTACGAAATCATCAGCGACCTCCAACCCCACCTCTCGATTGACTTCATTGGCCAGCAGAACGCAGCCGAAAAACGGAAGTCGGCGATGAGAGATATAGGGGAAGAAAAAAAAAGGGCCGCCGCAGGCAAGCAGATACGAAGGACTTCAAATATCGGGCTCGACATCCTCCACTGGAAGAACAAGGTCAAGGAGAGGATGGCGGACAAGAGGCTCCAGAACGCTGACTTGGCCGTGTTTGCTCGCAACAAGGTTGTCCACCACAGCATGAAGTGCCAAACCGACATCAGCGGGAGCATCATTCCTGAAAATAAGAGACGACACAAGAGGTCGCTAACCAATAAGGCGAAAAAGGCAGCAGCCTCCCCCCTTATCGTTGGAGATATCATCAACATCGAGACGAGGGCACCCAAGATGAGCCCGGCTAGTATAACCCACGCAATTTCCTTGTTGTTAGAAATTCTCTGCAAGAAATACCATTCAGTCAGCGTCAAGTCCCTTCCGCACCCTAGGGTGCCAGAGCTAATCAGGGACTTACTCATAAAGAAGTATGGCGTCCACGCGCTCGCCTTGAAGTACTTGACGAGCCTCTGCGCCTCTTCGCAGAAGGACGAGAGCAGCGACGCCCTCTTCAAGATCTTCAATGAGCTGACTTCGATCAACACCAGCGGCACCAGAATGTTCAAGCCCGAGCACTTAAAGTTTGACGTCTTCCTGCTGGTCTCCTTCCTTCGGCGCCTATGTCCAGGCGGGGACTACGCCTCACTCACCCGCTGCCTCTGTGACGACGACGGTCGGAGCTGGGACAGGTCAGCAGTTTGCAGCAGCATCCACAAGAGCTTCCCGAATATCTGCATAAAGAACCCCGACCTCTACAAGGACATGCTAGCGAAGGTTGCCGCCCTCCCGGTGACGACCGTCAAGGGGAAGGAGAAAGAGCCAAGGGTACCGCTCGACGAGGCAATCGTGGTCGTAATGGAGTACGTCGAGGAGGAGCGATACGCGAGGGCGCAGAAGCCGAGCAAGGCCTTGGTTCAAGCTTCTATAAAAAAGATAAGGCCAGCGATGTTGAAATTCATCTTTTCACACCACTCGAAGCGACGAAAGGCAATGGAAAAATCGATGGAGCTCTTCAAGGAATGGGACGCAAAGCTGCACAAGCACGGCCAAGTGTTCGACGGCGAGGGCGTTATCTCCGGGGCCTTGCGGCTCCAGGAGTTCGGCGAGCTGATCCGTGCGCGCACTACGTTCGAGCCATCCGAAGCGGAGGTACTTCGGATGTTCTTGGAGTGGCACGAGCTGATTGAGGCAGATAAAAAGGTCCTGGACTTCACGGGAAAAAAAGTGGGAGACGACCTGGCTTTGATGAATCTCGACAAATCCATGGAGAACATCGGAGTATTGGTGGAGGGAGCGGAGAAGGAGATTCAGGAGGCTGATGAGCTCCTGGAGAGGAAGGCCAAGCTACAGAAGGAAGGAATGAGGCAGGAAATGGCGGTAGCGGCAATGGAGGGGGGGGCGGGGGCGTCTATCCTAATACCTAGGGCCCCCCTTCCCAAGCGAGCACACCTGCCTGATAGGAACAGGCTGCTTTACACGAAGATGCAGCAGAGATTCATGGAAAGTCAATTCTCTGAAACAGACGGAGTGACGGCTCAGACACTGGAGTCCCGCATGGGTGGTTACAAATTTGGGGAGGCAGCTTTCGCCAAGTTGTGCTGGAACTACCGGATTGAATGATGACAAATGGGGATAATGTAGGCACTGAACTTGTTGTTGTTAGTTTCTTTCTTTTCCCCACTTCAATTTAATTACTATACACGAACGACACTCTTTAGTACCCCTAAAGTTCTCCATCCCCGTCCTCCCCGCACTTGTTAGTTTGCAGGTTAATCTTGTCCCCCTCCACCCCTCTCTTGACCTTATACCCTTGAAGCGGCGGTTCATCCACACCCTCCGCGCACCCGACGACGCAGCGGTAGAAAGTCTCAGGCGGCCAAGCTCCGAAGTCCCCGATGTACCAGAACCCGGCGTGGCGCCAGATACCCATGCCCTCATCGTTCACAAACATCGAGACACCGTCGGAGAAACCGGAGGGGGCGAAAGCTGCGTGTGGTTTTGGAGCGGGGTGTAAGGGGAGATTAGAACTTTGGGAGCCAAACGCGCAAGCGGCGGGGTGAGCAGACACTTACCGCCTAGCAAATCAGGGTTTGAGGATGCGCATATGAAATAAGTATTTGTCGATGCTGGGGGGGCGTAGGGGTCGGTTGAGCTTGCATCAACCGGGGGAGCTTCGGGAGTTGACTCAGCGATGGAGAGGTTTAATCCGAGAAGGAGGAGGAGGGCTAAAAAAAATAGACCTTGAGATGTTCGGGGTGAAGGGGGGGGTGAGATTAGGGGGGAGGAGGAGTTCGAGGACGAAATATTCAAGAGACACGCGGCAATACTCCGAAGCAACGGCGATAGAAACATTTTGGCGACTGATATCGATCTTAGGGCTTGAAAACATACCTTGCATCTTCCCCGGTTTATTTTGGAATTTGTGCACTTCAGTTTGACTTCTTTGAAAAAGAAGTGTGAGGGAACGGGGAATGGGCAGAAGAATTTCATGGGCGAAGGGGTTAAAGGGGGGAAGGGGACGACCCCCATAAAATTGAAAGTAAAGAGCGTAGAGAAACTCCTCCTTCCAACAAGAACTTTCAAGGAACAACAAGAACAAACTTCCAAGCCTGTGAGGAGCGAGGAAAGTATCATATTGCACCCCCCATCCCCTCTCGCCTCACTCTATCACCCCTCGACTTTGGTCCCCCCCCTAAAAAAGAAAACTAGCCAAAAAAAAAATTCTCATGCAACCTACTCTCCATTACCTAGCTAGCTGCTCATAAGCTTCTTGCTGTGCTTCCCCAGCCCGCTCTCCCCCTCAAGCTTGCTCTTGATACCGTAAACTACCAGCTCCTCCCCGTAGAACTCCCCCAGCTTCTTGATGAGCACCCCGTAGTCCCCCTCAGTCTTGTTCATACAGGCGGGGGGGGGTAGCTTGTTCATCTTCGCGAGAACCGTCAGACAGATATTGTGGAAGGTCTCAACCGAGGGGTGCACGGCTTTGTTACCGTCGTCGCCTCCACCTCCATGGTTTGATTGAGCATCAAAGACGTCGTCGAGGAGATCGTCGAGATCATCATTCTGGCTCTTTGAGGCCTTTGGAGTTGATTCTAGCTCATCAAGTGATACACTATCTAGTAAGTCGTCAAGATCTGCCATGTTGGTATGTTGAGGTTTGCGTTAGAGGTTTAAAAAGGGGGATATAAAAAGTGGCCTCCCTAGGCTCTCAGAAAGGAAAAAATGAGAATCCCTGAGAATCCTCAGTCATTCCCCATTTTGGTGAGTTTAATACATCTATACACACTTAAAATAAGCCCGCACACAATTATACTAACATTATTACCCTCCCACCACATTTTAACAGCGCAATGGCCGATTTTGAGGAAAAACTAGCAGACACTCCAGCAGAGGCGGAGCCGGCCCCTTCATCTGAGCCTGAGCCTGAGCCTGAGAAGGAGCCCGAGCCGGAAAAGCCCTCCTGGCTTCCCGAAGGTTGCAACCAGCTCGCCGATGGGGAGTATGATGCCATTGTTCTCGGAACTGGCCTCAAGGAGTGCATCATGAGTGGACTCTTGAGCACTCAGGGCCTTAAGGTGCTGCACTTGGACAGGTACAACTACTATGGCGCGGAGTGCGCGTCCCTTAACCTCTCAAACCTTTACTCCAAGTTCCAGGCCGGCGACCCCCCCCAGTACCTTGGCAGCAACCGTGACTACAACGTGGATCTGATCCCAAAGTTCATCATGGCCTGCGGTAACCTCACCAAGATGCTCCTCCACACCAAGGTCACGAGGTACCTGGAGTTCAAAAGCATTGACGCGAGCTTCGTGGTGCAAAATAACAAGGTGAGCAAGAGTGGGCCAGAGGGGAGGGAAGGAGGGAGACGAGGACATGGCCGTTTTGGGCCCTTTTGGATGCCTGGTCAAGCAAGCACCGCACCGTAATGCTAACCCCTCACTGATCATTTTCACCTCTCGCCCTTCGCCAGGTCCTCAAGGTTCCCGCCACGCCCCAGGAGGCCCTCAGCAGCAGTCTCATGGGAATATTCGAGAAGCGCCGCTTCCGCTCCTTCCTGATCTACATCAACGAATACAACCCCTCCGACCCCACCACCTTCAAGAACAAGGACCTCACCTCCATGACCATGAGGCAGCTCTACGTCTCCTTCGGACTCTGCGACGCCACCCATGAGTTCATCTCTCACGCCATGTGCCTCGAGCTCAACAACGACCACCTTGACTCCCCCGCCCTCCCCACCGTCCTCCGCCTCCAGACCTACTGCACCTCCCTCGAGACTTACGGAAAGTCTCCCTACATCTACCCGATGTACGGGCTCGGGGGGCTTCCAGAAGGTTTCTCCCGCCTCTGCGCCATCCACGGCGGGACCTTCATGCTTAACGCTGACGTCAAGGAGGTCATGTTCGACGATGATGGAGCGGCGTGGGGTGTCAAGGTCGACGTAGACGACATGCAGACAGGGAAGAGGGAGCTTCAGGTGAGACGACAAAGACACAAGCACAACTTTCCCTAACCCCACCCCCACTCCCCCAATATTCCTAACACCCTCTATCCCACCTTACCTCACCTTACCCCACCTTTAGTGCGCGAAAGCCACCATGGTTATCGGAGACCCCTCCTACTTTCCCTCCTCCAAGATCAGGTCCACTGGCCAGGTCGTCCGCTCCATCTGCTTCCTCAACCACCCCCTTCCTAGCACAAACAACTCCGAGTCCTGCCAGATCATCATCCCCGGCCCTCAGGTCGGCCGCAAGAACGATGTCTTCGTCTGCTGCCTCTCCTCCCAGCAGAATGTCGTCGCCAAGGGCATCTACGTCGCTATTGTCTCCACCAAGGTCGAGACCTCCGACCCTGCCAAGGAGCTAATCCCCGGCCTCAGGCTCCTCGGGCAGATCCTTCAGAGGTTCGACTCCGTCTCTGAGTGCTACGAGCCGACCGGGGACGGCCTGAGCGACAGGTGCTTCATCTCCTCCTCGTTTGACGGGACGAGCCACTTCGAGGCAGACTGCGACGACCTTCTGAGCCTCTACAAGAGGGTCACGGGGGAGGAACTCGACATGAACATCGACACAAGCTTGGAGCCCGACTACTGATCCCCAGGAGGCTAAAATAAAGTCGGGGGGGTGGGGGTGGGAAGCGCGAGGGGTAATTGTGTAAAGTACGGGCGTGAACAATTGACTCACAAAACAACAATAGCCATCTCTATTTTCCTTTCCCACCCGCTTTCTCCCTCAACCACCACCCTCGATCCGCTTGATTTCCTCCCACAGCCACCTATTCCCATCGCACGCGATCCCCTCCTCCTCCCCTCTCCTAACGACCCAACCATTGAGCGTGTCAATCTCCGTCCTCCTCCCCTTCTCCACGTCCTGCAACATGGAATTCCTATTGTTCATCGTATTCTCCACCACCCTCATCATGCCCTCCACCACCTTCCCCCTCTCTAGCCTGAAATCCGACCCCCTCTTAATGAGGTCTGCGTTCCCCACCTCCACGAGCTCCCCGACCACTCTATCCCTCAAGCTCCCCTCCCCCTCCCCCAAAAGCCCCGGAACGTGCTCGTTGGTCACCCCCTCCACGGCAGCTATCGGGTTAATCAGGCAGTTAACGCACAGCTTCATCCAGAGAACCGTCCAAATATCCCCCTCTCCCCCCCTCCCCACCACCCTCGTCGGGAAACCTGCATCAACCATGGCACCTGCGAGGTCCTTGATCTCACCTTCGCACCTTGCGGCGTCGATACCTTGCTTGACCCACACCGGAGTGCCGAGTACGGTGTCCCCCCACCCAGTCTGGAGGACTTCGATCCTTCTAGTCTCCCCCTCTTTCGTGTCGCTCAATTTCGTGGCACCTATGCTAGTGGATCCCAGAGATATCGCATCAACCGGTGACCCTCGTCCTTTCAAATACCCCTTTCCTACCAGTTCATCGTACACTGCGAGCAGTCCGTTGCTCAGCATGACGACTGTGAAACCGTCCTCATACCCTCTCTCCCCCACCTTCTCTAAACACTCTTCTACTAAAGCCTCCAAACCTCCGTTTACATCATATCCCTTAAGCGTGCAAATAACCACCCCCTTCATCCCGCTTTTATCACCTTCAACGTCTAGTACCCTATTTAAATCCTGCCCTGATGAATCACTCATCTTGAGGTTGACCTCTACAACCTTGGTAACATCGTGCCGGCGGGTCAAAACCGAACTGGGAGAGAGACGGGTTGATAATACGGAACCGAGTGAACCTGTACCACCGAGAACACGAAAGAGAACAGATGGAGTTGCGTGAAGCATTTTGAGGGAAGGGGGAGGATGGGGAGATGGGGAGGAGATAAATTGAATCGCCCCCCCCTCTCGTCCTCAATGGGCTTGCGTAGTATGATATATTTTGGTAAAATTATTTTTCAATTTCTTATCTCCGTCCCCTCTCTTCCATCAGTTGTGTTGTGTGTGTGTGTGTATAACCTCTCCCGTCCCCTGGATCCCTCACGGCGAGTACAATTCGCCCGAGAGTTCCTCTCCCCCATTTCCCTCCCCTC
>BRYA01000124.1:16485-32777 GCA_030267965.1 Triparma columacea | reverse complement strand
AATAGGCGAAGCGAGGGAGCTAACGACAATATCCGAACCTTATCTCTGACCCCCCCCCCCCGTTCCGCACCTTCCCTCTTCGCTTCACGCGGGCAGGCTGAGCCTCACTGTCGACCAGAGGAGGAAGCAGAAGACGGGCATTGACGCGGGAGTCTCCAAGGCCCTCCAAGGTCACAAGATGAAGAAGAAGGGCTTTAACATGGCGTCCGAGTACGGGGTCGAGGGCCAGAAGAGGAAGGCCGAGGAGGCAGCGGCGGCAGCGCAGCAGAAGTGCGCGACGTGCGGGAGCGGGGAATCGTGCGAGGAGGACGTCGACAACTTGGGAACGTGGTACTGCACGAAGTGCTGGGAGGAGTACGACACCGGCTCAGGCGAAGAAGGCGGCAAGGGGGAACAGCAGGGGCAGCAGAGGAGGAGCTTGAAGGAACTTAAGAATAAGCCAAAGGTCCTGGTTGACGAACTACCGAGGAGCCCGGATAGCAAGGCCGTTGAGGGGGGGATGAAGAGCCCGCCCCCCCCACCTGGGGCTGGGGAAGGTACGGGTATCCCAGACAACCTCTGGATCATCCACGACAACCCGCTACTAAAGGGAGCGATTGGGGGGAGGAAGATGAGGTGCATGATTGAGACGAAGGACCCTGCGAACCCGACGGTAGGGGTCATCATTGTCATGGGGGTCATCGAATCGTCGGACTCAGTCGAAGGTAACGAGAGGGGAACCGAGAGCCTGAAGCTAGGGGATCTCTTAGGGTACAAGGTGGACACCTCAAACGTCGAGACCAGGGTGAGCAAGGATGGCAACATCGTGGAGTACAAGCTGGAGGAGAACTCGGGGACGAACCTGAGCGGGCCGGGCGCCGCTATGGACGTCTCATTATTCTTGTCTGGTTGCAAGTCCCGAGTGGACGTGATCCTCGACCCCCACTGCGACGGCGGGTGCTGGTACCCCCTCAAGGAACGGACCAGGAAGATGGCGCCCCAGTTCAAGAGCAACGGGGTGGGGTACATCAGGCTGGGGGACGACATGAGCAAGAACGGGGTGGCGTTTTTGAGCGGGGACGGGTGCAGGAACTTCTTCAGCAGCAAGAACGTTACGCCAAAGGCGTCGGAGGCGCAGGCGGGGGAGGGGGGGGAAGGGGAGGGGAGGAAGAATAGGGTCGAGGAAGGTCTTGCCAAGGCAACGAGGAGGGCGCCGGCTGTGGCGGCAGCCGCGTCGGAGGAGGAGTCGGAGGAGGAGGAGCCCGACTTTGGCCCCGAGATTGAGGGCCTAAACGCGGGGGAGCTAATCAGGAAGCTGGTGGACGACGCCGCCGTAGGGGCGGGCATGGTTCCGATGAAGTGGCACGAGAAGGTGGACCTGATAACCAAGGTCGGGAAGGTCTGCTGCATCAGGAAGGGGAGACCTGAAGCGGAGAGGGGCATCAGGGCGCTCCAGGACCTCATGAAGGGGAAGAACGTCAACGTTCACGTCCTCAGAGCGAGCGTCGTGGGGATCGGGAGGATCGGGTGGGGGGCAGGATCGGGATTCCAGAGCTACGGCAACTGGAAGGCGGTCGCCGGGGAACTCATAGGGAACCTCAAGAGCAAGCAGACGGCCGTGGAGGCCAGGGACGCGCTCAAGGGGATGCAGGGGAGGTGCTGGGGTCCCAAGGGACTCGCCCAGATCACCGCGGAGGTCGTGGGGGTCACGACCGGTAAGAAGGGTGCGGGGATGCAGGGCAAGGGGCAGGGGGTCGGGAGCGGGCTAGGCGGGAGCGGGGGGGGCAGGGGGGGGGCAGGGAAGGGCAAGGGCTCGGCTACCGCCCCGGCAGAGGTCGTGCTCTGGGCGGCCGAGGCGGCGAAGGACGAGGCGTACGGGTCGGGCCGGGTGGACAGGGGGACTGTGGGGCTGCTGGGGAAGGTCTTCAGGAGCCAGGTGGCCAACAGGGACGTCAAGTGCAGGAGGGCGAGCGTGGAGGGGATGGCGGGGACGGTGGCGATCGGGGTTAGGAGGGCGGGGATGAGCTTGGAGGAGGCCATGGGGTTAGTCGCTGGGGGGGGGGAGGAGAAAGGTGCAGTGGACGAGAAGGGGAGGAAGAAGGTCGAGGACATGGCGAGGGAAATGGTCAGGGAAGCGGGGGGTGGAGGGAATGGGAGCGGGAAGAAGAAGATGAAGAAGAGGAGGGAGGGTGAGAGGGCAGCTGAAGGAGGCGCCGTGGGGGGGGGGGGGAGGGCAGAGGAAGCAGCTGGGAGCTCGGATGGGGAAAACATGGCTGACTTGAAGAGGAGGTGGAACGAGGTCGAGTACCTCCTCAGGAGGGGAGTCCGGCTGGTTAGCGAGGAGGAGGTGGAGGAGGTGGAGCTCATGGGCAGGGAGGGCCTGTGGTTCCTCGACGTCCTCTCTGCAGAGGCCAAGAGGTTGGGGATGCTAAGGGGAGAACTGAGCAGGGCGGTCCTGCCGTATGACGAGAACACGAGCACCCTGGACCAGGCGAACGTGGCGAACGGACCCCCGAGGGAGGAGCACGTGGAGATGCTCAAAGAAATTGACGAGGGAGTTTTGAAGAGGATGAGGGAGGCTGCAGTAATGCTTCGGGGGGTGGTTCGGGTGAAGATTGCTGACGATGGGGATTTGGACTTGGCGAAGGAGAGTGTGGGAGCGGTCCTGAAGTTTGTAGAGGGACTCAAGAGGGAGGGGGAGGATAGAGGGAAAGTCATGGAGAGGGTCAGGGGGGATTAAGGGCGGCGAGCGAAGCGAGCCGTGGGGGGGGAGGGGTTAGGGGGGGGGGGGAGGGAGAGAGTGTGTGTGTGGGGGGGAGAGAGTGTGTGAGAGTGAGAGAGAGAGTGTGTGAGAGAGAGAAAGAGAGATAATTTAAGTCATGGCATAGCAGGTAGAACAGGAAATACGGAGCATTATTACCGGGTGTACGCAAGAGCTGTATAAATCGTAGTTCTTGGGAAAAAAACACAGTCCCCAAGCTTTCCTAGGAATTAAATGGAGGGAGAAATTGGGCAATAAATAAATCTATCAAAATAAAGGTAAGGCGGACAACAATGACAATGATGACCCTTCTTAAGGCTTTATTCAGTTGTGTTTTGTCCTATCGTTGATTTGAGTCTCCTATTCACGTCAAGGAACCAAGTTATTTCCCCTTCAATCGAGGTCGAGCATTCGTAGGTTTTTTCCCCGTCTTATTACCGTCTTATAGACGAGATAACACTACTTTGGGCCCTATTTCCGATATTGTTAGTGTCATATTGTGGTTACTACCGGCAGAGAACCGCTATTGACGCCGCAATGACGCATCCTTGAGGGTCTCACAATCCCTCTCCCTTGTTCTTACTCCATCACACCACACTAACCCTCCTGATTCGCGTCAATAATGTAGGAATTCCTTGAGGATTGAAGCTGTTAACGACAAGACTGTATAATAAAACCAAGGTTAGGGTTAGGGTTACCGAAAGGACGGTATAAAAGATCCTCTCCATCCCTACAATGAGTGAATTAGACTTTTCGTATGGTGATGACTCTATTCGGGACTCTAGTGATGACGATGGTGATGAGTATGGCGATGAATATGGTGATGACTATGGTGGTGACTATGACGACCCAGATGATGGGGACTCTTCCCTTCCCAAAACAGCAGTATACTCCGGGACAGGGAGCTTCAGAGGCAATCGTGAACTCACAGAAGTGACTTTTGCTCAAGGAGTGACGTCGATTGGCGAGGGCGCCTTCTACAGATGCTCCTCCCTCACGGCCATTACCATCCCGGAGGGAGTGACGACGATTGAAAAGGGCGCCTTCTACAGATGCTCCTCCCTCACGGCCATCACAATCCCGGAGGGAGTGACGACGATTGAAAAGGGCGCCTTCTACAGATGCTCCTCCCTCACGGCCATCACAATCCCGGACTCAGTGACGACGATTGGCGAGGGCGCCTTCTACAGATGCTCCTCCCTCACGGCCATTACCATCCCTGACGGAGTGACGTCGATTAGCAAGGGCGCCTTCTACAAATGCTCTTCCCTCACGGCCATCACCATCCCGGACGGAGTGACGATGATTGAAATTGAAACCTTCAGGGGATGCTCCTCCCTCGCGGCCATCACAATCCCGGACGAAGTGACAACGATTAAGGAAGGCGCCTTCTACGATTGCTCCTCCCTCACGGCCATCACCATCCCAGATGGAGTGACGACGATTCGCGTTGGCGCTTTCTGTGGATGCTCCTCCCTCACGGCCATCACCATCCCGGACGGAGTGACGACAATTAGCCTTTGCGCCTTCGCGGGATGCTCCTCCCTCACGGTCATCACAATCCCGGACGGAGTGACGTCGATTTGCAGTTACGCCTTCGCAGAATGCTCCTCCCTCACGGCCATCACCATCCCAGATGGAGTGACGATTATTGGCAATTACGCCTTCAGGGAATGCTCCTCCCTCACAGCCATCACAATCCCAGACGGAGTGACAGAGATTGGTAGGGAAGCCTTCTCCTTATGCTCCTCTCTCACGGCCATCACCATCCCGGAGGGAGTGACGACGATAAGCTTTGGCGCCTTCATGTATTGCTCCGTCCTGACGAAACTCATTCTATCTCCTGCCGTTTCCATCGGTGAAAACTGCTTCTCGGACTGCACCGCCCTACTCGCTGCCGCTGCTGATAAAAATATGCCGACTGTCGAGGACCTCCTCCATTACAGGTGGCACCGCAATGTCGCTGTGATCGAACGCGTCAACGCTCTTCTGTGCCTTAAGGGAACCTGGGATCACGTGGAGGATCCACCGAGGAGATCGGCTAGGAAGCGGAAGCGAACTGACGGAGTTGAAGCCCCAGCGCTAAGGGTAACCCCGGCACGTGAGAAGATCCCGAAAGTTTTGTGGAGAGTAATTCTGGAATTTCTGTGAACGTCTTGGTTGTTTTGTGAATGTAATGTGAATTGTTCCTTTGTTATCTTAGAATTAAGCTCTCTCCTCCTTCTTTCCTCCATCTTTTTCTCTCCCAGTTCTTGACCACCATCTGAAAAGAGGAGAAAAACCTCCTAAAAAGCCTCCCTTCCAAGTTAGAACAGAAGAACCTGAGTCCTTCACCCAAACTCCTTCACCCAATTTTCATCCGACTTCTTCTTCATCTCAGACAACAAGCAGAGCAGAGCCTTATATTATTTGGGGTCGGCGGCAGTCACTTTTGGTTGGACTCCATTATTAGGACCTACACGACACTTCTGCCTAAGTGGAGTACTCTCAAGCCTTTCTGGATCACTTTCACATCGTAATTTGCCGCTATAAACTTACATTCGGGGTAGGTTCGCTCAAAAATGAATTCACAATCAGAGGTACAATCGTCACACAATTCATCAGAGACCACAAATGCGACAGTATATAGTTGGGATGATTTGACAGACGGTCAGCAGTTGTGCTTGGAATGGGCTCGTGACCAAGACTGGGATCGCATCAAGGGGTATGCCAAGGAACATGGTCCTGAGGTTTTGTTAGGCGTTTATTCACAGCATGTTGATGGGAAATGGGAGGTATGGTCAGTCCTCTCAGTCGCCTCTCTTCACGATAATGTTGAGATGGTCAAGCTTACCTTAGACGCCGGCTTCGACAACAATGGAGCCATGTATGTTGCAGCAAGTATATCAATGAAGAATAGTGAAGATTCAACAATCTTGAGATTGCTCTTAGAATATGGACTTGACCCTAATATGGACCTAGGAGTCGAAGGGTTGGTGGAACATGATGGTGGGTCCAACCTTTTGATGCATGCTACTTATTTGGGACACATTGATCAGGCCATAGCACTTCTCGATCATGGAGCAAATGTGAACAAGACAGAGGTTGACACTGATGGAGATGTTCTTTCACCACTTACTTGTACTATGAATTATGGAGCACACGACATATGCAGGCTGTTTCTCACGCGTGGTGCTATTCCAACCACCAACGACGTGTATGCTGTGTTTGGTCATTGCCTCGGAGCGTGCTTCGGAGAACACCCTAAGCTTAGTAGAGATGTCGCAATAAAGATGTTCACAACATTTCTTCATCTGGGAAAGCCCGATTCCGACCTACTTCGAGACAAATTCGATTCTATCGCACCTTCCTATCGCGATCCTACAATCACTAACATCACGAAACAGTACCTTCAAGGCCGTCCCTTCTGCTGCTTTGTTTGCGAGGCTCTAACTGCCAAGGGGCGCGACAAGCTCCTAGTGTGTCCCTGTCGCACTATCGCCTACTGCTCGAGGGATTGTCAGGTCAAGCACTGGAGGGAGCACAAGGTGCTATGCACGGGACCACTGAACGAGAAGGGGGAGAGCGAGGCGATGGTCAAGGAGAGGCACAAGACAGGGAAGGGAGCGGCGAAGGGAGCAACGGTGGTGGGAGTAGCGGAAGGAGCAGTTGCGACGGGGAAGAGTGGCAAGAAGGGGAAGAAGGGTAAGAATGGTAGGGGTAAGAAGAAGTGAACGAAACAATACATTAATGCGGCGGCTATAAGCATTTTTCATAATTCGATGTACATCAAATTGCTTGTTTTTATTGCGATTAGCGTTAGAATGAACTATTTCATATTTCTCCGAAGAAACTTTCTCAGAGGCAGGAGGAACAGAGCACAGATTTTGGGGTTGGGGTTGGTGGCAGTTTTGGTTGGACTCCAATATTAGCACCTACACGACACTTCTCCCTGCTTGGAGTAGCGTGAAGGCTTTATTGATCACTTTCACGTCGTAATTTGCCGCTATAAACTTACATTCGGGATAAGTTCGCTCAAAAATGGAGTCACAATCAGAGGTACAATCGTCACACAATTCATCAGAGACCACAAATGTGGCAGTATCTCGTTGGGACGATTTGACATACGGTCAGCAGTTGTGCTTAGATTGGGCTTTAGACCAAGACTGGGATCGCATCAAGGGGTATGCCAAGGAACATGGTCCTGAGGTTTTGTTAGGCGCTTATTCAGAGCTTGTTAATGAGGAATGGATTGTAGTTTCAGTCCTCTCAACCGCCTCATATCACCAAAATGTTGAGATGGCCAAGTTTATTTTAGAACACACACACACAAACGAAGTCAACACAAACACAAACACGGGGGGGGGGGGAAGCAAAACAAACGAAGTGGGGGGGGGGAGTAGCACAAAGGGGGGGGGGAGTAGCACTAAGGGGGGGGGGAGTGGCACTAAGGGGGGGGGGAGAGGCACAAAGGGGGGGAGGAGTAGCACTAAGGGGGGGGGGAGTAGCACAAAGGGGGGGGGAGGAGCAAACACGAAAAAGGGGGAGAAGAAGAAGGGCACAAGGAAAAGCACAACGAGCAAGAAGGGGGGAGCTAGCGTCAATGATGGCACACCTGCGTACACCTCCGAGCCGCTCATCATCTTGGAAGACCGAAGCCAGACAAAATTCAAGGGACCGTCAGCGACTAGAAGTTTCTTTGCCAAGTTTCACCAGGGGTACAAGAGCCGTTTCACCAGGGGTACAAGAGCCGGAACCGAAGCATATCAGCTGATCGAACCTGCGAGCATTGGGTTCCCCGAGACTTCCATAATCTGCAGGTTCGTCGACAGCCGTTACAAGATCTACGACCAGGGGGTCGTCTGGTCTTCCATTAACGCCGCTTCGCGAGACCTCAAAGTCAACCTTCACAGTATCCCTGTTAACCAGCACAGTAAAAAAAGCCCACCCGCCAGCGGTACTTCCTCCCACGACGTCTTGGGCGACGCGGACATAATATTCGAGCAAAGTAGGGCTCACATGAAGGCCATCAACCCCATGGACGGGTCGGAAGAGGATGTGTCTTTGAGAATGTCGTTCAATGAGAGGGTGAAGGAGCAGAGGTGGAAAGAGGAGCAGCGACAACTCTCATTAGCCGGGGGCAGTTTTTCGGCCCCGAAAACGAAGAGGAGGAAATTCACGAAAGGTGAGGGGCGAAATGTTTGGGCAATATAGTCATCTCCTATCTAACCCCTCCCTCCCACGGTTCCATCGCCCCTCGCAATTCGTAGGGCAAAGCGCATCGGAACCTTTGGCCGTTGACTTGTCATCTCCAACTTTTGATGACATCTCGTCGTCGTCTACCCCCCCCAAGTCCGCGCTGACGGATCGAATGTCGGCCAACGCCGAGCTCTCGGATGCTGAGATCGTGCCGGACCCGATACACGAAAAGAAGAAGAATGAAAAATCGGGAAAGTCAGACTCTCGATCGAACAGGGTGCAACGCACGGGACCGCTGAACGAAAGGGGGGAGAGTGAGGCAATGGTCAAGAAAAGATCCAAGACAGGGAAGGGGATGAAGGGGGGAGTAGAGGATGTGGGAGTAGCGGATGTGGGAGTAGCGGATGTGGGAGTATCTGCAGGAGCAGTTGCGACGGGGAAGAATGGGAAGAATGGCAAGAAGGGCAAGAAGGGCAAGTATTACCTTGACCCAGAGAGTCTTAGGTTCCGGGTTGGCGACAAGGTTCAGTGCAGGATAGGTTCCGACCCTGTAACGGGTTGGGGTAACGGTACTGTCACGCAGCTTTTCTACAGGAAGAACAAGTGGGCACCTGGGCAGGTGGCGCCATACAAAATTTCACTAGAGGATGGGACGAACATATTCGCACCACAGGACATCCCGGATGTCATCAGAAAGCCGCCCAGTTGAGAAGGAGCGGGGTTTGTATGTGTGTGTGGGTGGGGGGGGGAGGGAAGGGGTGTGCATTAATGGGTTACAAGAATGGTAGGGGTAAGAAGAAGTGAACGAACAATACAGTAATGCGGCGGCTATACCTGGTAAGCATTTTCAGAATTCGATGTACATCAAATTGCTTATTTTTTAGCGATTAGCGTGAGAATGAACAATTTCATATTTCTCCAACTCATTTTGTCCCCTCCTGGCTCCTGCTCTTCCAAGAAGAAACTTTCTGAGAGGTGGACTCCAATATTAGCACCCACACGACACTTCTGCCTAAGTGGAGTACTTTCAAGCCTTTATAAATCACTTTCACATCGTAATTTACCGCTATAGACTTACACTTGGGGTAGGTTCGCTCAAAAAATGGAATCTCAATCAGAGGTAGAATCGTCACACAATTCATCAGAGACCACAACTGTGACAGTAAATAGTTATGACGATTTGACAGAAGGTCAGCAGTTGTGCTTGGAATGGGCTGATGACCAAGACTGGGATCTCGTCAAGGGGTATGCCAAGGAACATGGTCCTGAGGTTTTGTTAGGCGTTTATATGGAGTGTGTTGAAAAGGAATGGAAGATAGCTTCATTCCTCACCGCCGCTTCTCTCCACCAAAACGTTGAGATGGTCAAACTTACCTTAGAGGCCGGTTTCGACAACAATGAAGCCCTGTGCTTGGCCGCAAATATATCAATGAAGAATAGTGACAATTCAACAATCTTGAGATTGCTCTTAGAACATGGACTTGACCCTAATATGGACCTATATATGGACCTACGATTCGAAGGGGTGATGGGAGGCTTTTCCAACCTTTTGATGCTTGCTGCTAGAAGGGGACACATTGATCAGGCCATAGCACTTCTCGATCATGGAGCAAATGTGAACAAGATATTGGTTTCCACTGAGGGAGATGTTCATTCACCACTTACTTTTGCTGTCAATTATGGAGCACACGACGTATGCAGGCTGTTTCTCGCGCGCGGTGCTATCCCAACCACCAACGACGTGTATGCTGTGTTTAGTTATTGCTTCCAAGCGTGCTTCGGAGAACACCCTATTCTTAGTAGAGATGTCGCAATAAAGATGTTCGTAACATTTCTTCATCTCGGAAAGCCCGATTCCGACGTACTTCGAGACAAATTCAATTTATACGCACGCCATACTTCCTATCGCGATCCTACAATCGCCAACATCACGAAACATTACCTTCAAGGCCGTCCCTTCTGCTGCTTCATTTGCGAGGCTCTCACTGCCAAGTCACGCGACAAGCTCCAGATGTGTCCCTGTCGCAACGTCGCCTACTGCTCGAGGGAGTGTCAGGTAAAGCACTGGAGGGAGCACAGGGTGCAATGCACGGGACCGCTGAACGAAAGGGGGGAGAGTGAGGCGATGGTCAAGAAAAGATCCAAGACAGGGAAGGGGATGGCAGGGGGAGTAGCGGATGTGGGAGTTGCGGATGTGGGAGTAGCGGAAGGAGCAGTTGCGACGGGGAAGAATGGCAAGAAGGGCAAGAATGGCAAGAAGGGTAGGGGGAAGAAGAAGTGAACGAAACAATACAGTAATGCGGCGGCTATAAGCAATTTTTCAGAATTCGATGTACATCAAATTGCTTGTTTTTTAGCGATTAGCGTGAGAATGAACAATTTCATATTTCTCCAACTCATTTTGTCCCCTCCTGCTTCCAAGAAGAAACTTTCTCAGAGGTTGACTCCAATATTAGCACCTACACGACATTTCTGCCTGCGTGGAGTACCTTCAAGGCTTTATAAATCACTTTCACATCGTAATTTGCCTCTATAAACTTACACTTGGGGTAGGTTCGCTCAAAAATGGAATCTCAATCAGAGGTACAATCGTCACACAATTCATCAGAGACCACAAATGTGGCAGTATCTAGTTGGGGCGATTTGACAGACGGTCAGAAGTTGTGCTTGCACTGGACTGGTGAGCAAGACTGGGATCGCATCAAGGGGTATGCCAAGGAACATGGTCCTGAGGTTTTGTTAGGAGTTTATACAGTGCTTGTTGATGAGAAATGGGGCGTAGCTTCAATCCTCAATTTCGCCTCTCAATATGATAATGTTGCGATGGTCAAGTTTACCTTAGAGGCCGGCTTCAACAACAAGGAAGCCATGTACACTGCCGCAGATGTGTCAATAAAGAATAGTGACAATTCAACAATCTTGAGATTGCTCTTAGAACATGGACTTGACCCTAATATGGACCTACGAGTCGAAGGGATGGATGAAGGCATTTACAACCTTTTGGTGTCTGCTACTACTGTGGGACAAATTGATCACGCCATAGCACTTCTCGATCATGGAGCAAATGTGAACAAGACAGTGGTTGACCGTAATGGAGATGTTTTTTCACCACTTTCCTTTACTATGGAATATGGAGCACACGACATGTTGAGGCTGTTTCTCACGCGCGGTGCTATCCCAACCACCAACGACGTGCTTCATGTGTTTCGTCATTGCCTCGCAGCGTGCAAAGGAGAACACCCTAGGCTTAGTAGAGATGTCGCAATAAAGATGTTCGCAACATTTCTTCATCTCGGCAAGCCTGATTCCGACGTAGTTCGAGACAAATTCAATTCTGTCCATCCTTCCTATAGCGATCCTACAATCACCAACATCACGAAACATTACCTTCAAGGCCGTCCCTTCTGCTGCTTCATTTGCGAGGCTCTAACCACCAAGTCTCGCGACAAGCTCCTAGTGTGTCCCTGTCGCAACGTCGCCTACTGCTCGAAGGAGTGCCAGGTCAAGCACTGGAGGGAGCACAAGGTGCAATGCACGGGACCGCTGAACGAAAGGGGGGAGAGCGAGGCCATGGTCAAGGAAAGATCCAAGACAGAGAAAGTCGAGGAGAGAGAGGAGGAGAGGGCATTCAGCGAAAGCGATGTCGGGAGAAGGGTCCGAGTCATCTGGGGCGTGGACGAAGCTTACGAGGGCAATGTCGACACGTTTAATCATGAAAACGGACAAGCACATGTCTTGTATGACGATGGAGATGAAGAATGGCTCAACCCCGAGGACCCCGATACCAAGTACGAATTCCTCTCGGAAAAGACAGGGAAGGGGGTGAAGGGGGGAGGAGCGGATGTGGGAGTAGCTGCAGGAGCAGTTGCGACGGGGAAGAATGGCAAGAAGGGCAAGAAGGGCAAGAAGGGCAAAGAAAACCTTGACCCAGAGAGTCTCAGGTTCCGGGTTGGCGACAAGGTTCAGTGCAGGATAGGTTCCGACCCTGTAACGGGCTGGGGTAACGGTACAGTCACGCAGCTTTTCTACAGGAAGAACAAGTGGCCACTAGGGCAGGTGGCGCCATACAAAATTTCACTAGAGGATGGGACGAACATATTCGCACCACAGGACATCCCGGATGTCATCAGAAAGCCGCCCAGTTGAGAAGGAGCGGGGTTTGTATGTGTGTGTGGGGGGGGGAGGGAAGGGGTGTGCATTAATGGGTTACAAGAATGGTAGGGGTAAGAAGAAGTGAACGAACAATACAGTAATGCGGCGGCTATACCTGGTAAGCATTTTCAGAATTCGATGTACATCAAATTGCTTATTTTTTAGCGATTAGCGTGAGAATGAACTATTTCATATTTCTCCAACTCATTTTGTCCCCCTGCTGTCTCGACTCCTGCTTCCAAAATGAAACTTTCTGAGAGGTGGACTCCAATATTAGCACCTACACGACACTTCTGCCTAAGTGGAGTACTTTCAAGCCTTTATAAATCACTTTCACATCGTAATTTGCCTCTATAAACTTACACTTGGGATAGGTTCGCTCAAAAATGGATT
Source organism: Triparma columacea (assembly GCA_030267965.1). Taxonomy (NCBI): domain Eukaryota; class Bolidophyceae; order Parmales; family Triparmaceae; genus Triparma; species Triparma columacea. The sequence continues at coordinate 20,314 of BRYA01000124.1, read as the reverse complement.
CACAATCAGAGGTACCATCGTCACATAATTCATCAGAGACCACAAATGTGGCAGTATCAAGATGGGACGATTTGACAGAAGGTCAGCAGTTGTGTTTGGACTGGGCTGATGACCAAGACTGTGATCGCATCAAGGGATATGCCAAGGAACATGGTCCTGAGGTTTTGTTAGGCGTTTATAGGGAGCATGATGATGAGGGATGGAGCTACCGATCAGTCCTTATCACCGCCTCTTTTCACGATAATGTAGAGATGGTCAAGCTTACCTTAGACGCTGGCTTCGACAACAAGGAAGCCATGTACTTGGCCGCAGATGCATCAATGGAGAATAGTGACAATTCAACAATCTTGAGATTGCTCTTAGAACATGGACTTGACCCTAATATGGACCTCCGAGTCGAAGGGTTGGTGAAAGACTGTTGCAACCTTTTGATGACTGCTGGTTCTATGGGACACATTGATCAGGCCATAGCACTTCTCGATCATGGAGCAAATGTGAACAAGACAGTGGTTACCCCTCATGGAGATATTTTTTCACCACTTACTTGTACTATAGATTATGGAGCACACGACATATGCAGGCTGTTTCTTGCGCGCGGTGCTATCCCAACCACCATCGACGTGTTTAATGTGTTTAGTTATTGCCTCAAAGCGTGCAAAGGACAACACGATGGCCTTAGTAGAGATGTCGCAATAAAGATGTACGCAACATTTCTTCATCTCGGAAAGCCCGATTCCGACGTAGTTCGAGACAAATTCGATTCTTTCGCATTACAGCACCCTTCCTATCGCGATCCTACAATCACCAACATCACGAAACATTACCTTCAAGGCCGTCCCTTCTGCTGCTTCATTTGCGAGGCTCTTACTGCCAAGGAGCGTGACAAGCTCCTATTTTGTCCCTGTCGCAACGTCGCCTACTGCTCGAAGGAGTGCCAGGTCAAGCACTGGAGGGAGCACAAGGTGCTATGTACGGGACCGCTGAACGAAATGGGGGAGAGCGAGGCGATGGTCAAGAAAAGATCCAAGACAGGGAAGGGAGCGGCGGCGGGAGTAGCGGATGTGGGAGTAGCGGAAGGAGCAGTTGCGACGGGGAAGAATGGCAAGAAGGGCAAGAATGGCAAGAAGGGCAAGAAGGGCAAGGAAAACCTTGACCCAGAGAGTCTCAGGTTCCGGGTTGGCGACAAGGTTCAGTGCAGGATATGTTCCGACCCTGTAACGGGCTGGGGTAACGGTACTGTCACGCAGCTTTTCTACAGGAAGAACAAGTGGCCACGTGGGCAGGTGGCGCCATACAAAATTGAGCTAGAGGATGGGACGGACATATTCGCACCACAGGACATCCAGGATGTCATCAGAAAGCCGCACAGTTGAGAAGGAGCGGGGTTTGTATGTGTGTGGGGGGGGGGGAGGGAAGGGGTGTGCATTAATTGGTTACAAGAATGGTAGGGGTAAGAAGAAGTGAGCGGGGATTTGGGGTCTACATTGTAACGAGAGAGATAGAATTGAAGAAAGGAAAAAGACATTATTTTCGGGCCTTAACCTGCAATTTGTAAAAAACCCTGCTTACGTCTCTCTCCAACACCCCTCACACCTGCACATTTGTCTACGCTCGGTGTGTGTGTTCCGCTCCAAATCCCTCTACTGGAATCCCGGTCCCCAGTACCTCATAACGCTGGTCCTTTTCTTCGGGTCGATCCTAACATCTGGGTTAGTAAGTAGGCACCTTGTCCCGACGACTCCGCAGAAACAGCAGGCGAAACCGATGACGAACATTACGGGGTAAGCGCCAGCATCGGAGAGCCAGTTCTTCTTGAAATTTGCGGACTGCTGACGCTCCCAATCTGATAAGGGACGCTCCACGAAGGTACGGGCGGAGCCGACACGACTTGTGAAGGTGGGCACACTGGAGAGGGGGGATGTTGGGGTGGGGATGTTGGGGGTGAGGAGTTAATAAGCATGATTTGTACATATTTACTAACATTAAGTGTATCTAAGTGTATATGTATATATAAGTGTTCATAAGGTGAAGGTGTTGATGTAATAGTGAGGTAAATGAGGGCAATTTGGAGGCAGAAAGGTTGTTCTCAAATCTCGTTGTAATATCTCTAAAATACACACTATTTTTACCCCTATTGTACACTATCACATACACACAGACACACAGATACACACTATACACTATACACATATATACACACTCACCGACGTGAAAATGATGAAGTAGCAATACGAGAAAGCATGGTTATATTTGGAGAAGGTGCACTGAAGGGAGTGAAGAAGGAGAAAAAAGGAAAAAATCGAGACCGGAGAAGCACCAAGAGTTTTGCCATTTTTCAACCCATCATCTTATCTCTCTCATACGAGACATATTCATCACATTAAATACCAACTCCCCCCCCCAACCCTCCCATAAACCCCCTCCCACCCTCCCCCTTAATCCCTCTCCTTCTCTTTCCATAAAAGCTCCCACCCTCCCCCATAATCCCTCTCCTCTCTCCATAAAAATAGTAAAATGTCAACCTCCCCCTCCTCCTCTGGTTATGATGCCTTCACAACCGTCGATACCTCAAACTCCCGTGAAGTCTACGGATCAGTAGGATCATCAAACTGGCAGTCCTGGTCCTCCTCCTCCACCGGTTTATCAAAACTCGGTCAGGGACCACAAGTACAAAATAAGGATGAAAGGGAGAAAGAAAGGAGGATTGAAAGGGAGAGTAGAGGCGGGGTTAAGGGGGGGTATAAGGTTTTTAAAGGTAAGGGTATAGAAAGTGAGGGGAAGGGTTATGACGATGATAAGAATAGTAAGGAGACTGATGATGATGATGATGATATTAAATCATCAAGTCACGATGACCCTAAAGTTACAACAAAAAACGATACAACGGAACCCCCAGATGGTGCTGCGGAGTTTATATACGACGAAGTAGGGGTCGAAGTTAGGGCAGGATACAGGTGGGAAAGGAGGGGTGAAGACGTAGGTTACTGGTGGGTTGGTGATGGTGGTGAGGGTGGGTGTAGTAACACTACATCTTCCTCTACCGCATTGGAGGTGAAGGGGGAGGAGGAGGATGTGGAGGGTATTCAGAAGAAACGTAGTAAGAAGAAGAAAGCAAAGAAAAGGAAGGAAATAACAACGGGAATGGTCGGGGTACCTCCTAAAGACGGAGGCCCTATGAGCGCCCGTAAGTACAAGAAGGTTCTAAAAGCTCAATCCGAAGCCATGAGTGCTCTAGCCGCTGCAGGTTCAAGTGACGTTGAGAAAGCAATGGAAGCTCATAGGATTAGGAAGGAGGAAGAAGGTAGGAGGGTTAGGAGGGAGAATATGGGGTGGTTGGAGACTACGGAACAGGAAACTGGGAGGACGTTTTACTGGAATAAGGGGACGGGGGAAAGACGATGGGACGACCCGGCTAAGGTGAAGCAGACGATTGGTGAGGGGGGGTGGTATGAAACTAAGGACGGGGAGGGGAACGTTTACTATTATAATGAAAGGGGGGAAACTAGGTGGGACAAACCGGGGGAGGTCTAGATGATGGAAGGGAGGGTATAGGTTTAAGGAAGAAGGGTTGGGGAAAAGGAAGGTACAATGTATTTTTTATTACTACGCTAACTTGGGAGGGACGTAACAGGGCACGAGAGGAGGCGAAAGGAAAAAAGGGAATATAAAGGAACACAAATTTCGAAGGAAGGGCATATACGCGGGATCGGGTGGTGTAAACTTCTAAACCTTCCTCCGTCGTGCGGCCGTGCGAAGGGAGCCGCGTCGACAACCCGAGATTCTGCCCACTCCCACCGCAGAAGAGCAGCTGCCCCCCCCCCCCCCCCCC
>BRYA01000124.1:0-16428 GCA_030267965.1 Triparma columacea | reverse complement strand
CCACTCACCCCCTCCCTTAGGTACGTGGAGGAGCGGGAGCGGAAGGAGCGCGAGCTCGCCGACTCCCGGCGGCGCGGCTCGAGGGGCAAGGAGGAGGAGGAGGACGGCGGCAGGAACGAGCTGTTCGGCAAGATCGTGGGCGGCGTCAAGGACCTGTTCGGGGGCGAGGAGGAGGAGCAGGGGGGGCTCGCCGAGCAGCAGCGCGGGGTCGGCAAGGCGATGGGCGCCGTGTCGGAGGCCCGCGACCGCCTCAACGAGAGGGGGGAGAAGCTCTCGCAGCTGAGCGACAAGACGGAGGCGCTCGCCAACCAGTCGAAGCAGTTCGCGGACATGGCCAAGATGCTGGAGCAGCAGCAGAAGCGGCAAAGCTTGGGCGGGTGGTTCTGACCGGGCGACGGTAATGCATGATAGCAAAAGGCTCTGTTTGTCTTTCACAATTAATTAAGGGGTTGCTATTCAACTGGGAGGGGGGGGAGGGCAGCATGGTCATGCGTTAATCCGTCGCGGCGATTGCTCACAAATGTGGTTGATTGATGCAGCCCCCACCCCTTACCCCCTCTCTCCCCTCACGCGAACATGCCGGCGAGCGCGCGCGCGATTCCCTCCTCGCCGAGCGCGTAGCTGTCCCCGCCGCCGGTGCTGACGTCGAAGCAAAGAACGAGCTCCTGGTCAGCGCCCTTCGGCGGATCGAGACCCGAGCGGCCGTACTCCGGATGGACAGCCTCGCTCGGGTCGTGCGCGCTCATGCAGACAGACGTCTCTACCGCGCTGCACTCCTGACCCGGCATGTCCATGAAGTACGTGCCCTTGTCTTCGGCGTGCGGCGCGTCGACCAGCTTCCTCGCGCGGCCAGTGCGCCTGTCCACCACGACCACGTGCACGCCGCTGCACTCCGCGCCCTCGCACGACCACACGGCGGGCCCCGCAGCGGGCGGGACGGACAAGGCAATCGTTGCGAAAGACAAACTCTCCGCCGTCACCTCCGCCGTCGCCTCCACGAAGCGCAGCTGCGCCTCCCCCCCCTCCTCCTTCACCTTCTCCCACGTCCTCCCCTCGTCAAACGCCACCAGGAACGCGAAACCCGCGAGCTCGCGCTTCGGCACGGTCGGGAGGGGGGGGTCTGCCGGGCGGTTTCCGGACCAAGAGAAAACGGCCGGCGCCGACAGCACCGCGCTCTCCTCCCTCGCGAGCTGCCCGTAGGCCTCGCGCGACGCCTCGTCGCTCATCCCGTGCGCGAAGGGGACGGTCGCGTCGACCGCCTCGTCCAGCGCCGCGGGGAGCTCCACGGAGCGGAACATGCCAGCGAGCACGGGTGGGATGTACTCCCGTTCGTCGAGCATTTCCGACCAGCGCTGGCTGTCGCCGAGGTCGATGAAAAATGTGACGATGACCTCCTGGTCGGCGCCCGTGGGCCCACCTTCGCATCCCGGGTTGAACGTCACCATCGAGGGCTTCACAGAGGCCGCGCCGTACTCCTGCCCGGGCATATCAGAGTACTTGTACATGATGGCAACCCCGCAGTACTCCAGCACGTGCGGCCCGTCCATCAGCTTCCTCGCCTGGCCGGTGGCCTTGTCGACCACGACGATGTGCACGCCGCCGTACTCGTGGGAGTCGTCGCCGTACTCGACCTGCGGCCACAGGTCGGGCCCCACCGCCGGCGGGATCGGGACCTTGATGCCGGTGAAGATGCTGCCTGACCCGATCTCCGCGCTCACCTCCACGTAGTTGAGCCTCGCCTCCCTCCCCTCCTTCTTCGCCTCCTCCCAGGCCCTCCCCTCGTCCAGAGCCACGAGGAACGCGAAGTCGCTGAGCTTGTGGGCGCCTCGCGCCTTCGGAACCGGCGACAGCGCCGCGCTCTCCTCCCTCGCGATCTCTCCGCGAACCACGAGCGACGCCCTGCGGTGGAGCGGGACGCTGGCGAACGGGAGGGCGGCGGCGAGCGCGGCGCTGGGGAGCGCCGCCCAGCGGCACGCTTTGCAGGTGGGGGAGAAGCCGAGCAGGAGGTCCGGGGATGAGAGGTACGAAGAGACGATGAAGAGGCAGTCGTCTGGGAGGCTGGCCAGGGGCATGGCAGTGCAGGGGGGGCGATGGGCGCTGGGAAGGGGGTAGGGGGGGGGGGTGTCGCGGTTGGGTGTCTGAGTGGTGTGCTTGAGTACGTCTCCTCCGTCCCTTCCCCTCATTCGGGTGCCACCTCTGAGTGCCGCGGCTTGCCTCCCCCTCAACTACGTCGACCCCTCGGCTCCGCACCCTCCCTGCCTTCATCTCCACCTCGTCGTCGCACCTCATCCCCCTCCTCCGATTTCAATTTATCAAATTTTTTGCTCTTGTGCAAAAAAATGGCAGGCATAGCCGACTCCCTCAATTACGGAAGGTTCGAGTTCGTCGACTCCGACGACGAGGATTACGTGGAAAAGTCCATCCTCAAGACGGCCCTTGATCCCAATTCCACCTCCATAGCAACTCGGAACGCGGCCGCTCATGCCCTTGCAAAGAAGGGTGAGCTCCCTGCGAGGATTGGTGGAGCCCCGAGCCAGATAGACAAGACTCTGTCAGCGACTCGGCTGAAGATGGAGGCGCAGCTTACGAACCTGACGAAGGAAATGGAGAAGCTCGAACAGCAGCAGGGTCAACTCATGAATATTCAAAGCCCAGAGGAAGCCATGGACTTCATAGAGGTGAGCAAAGGCCGGGGAGCACCAGGGCTATGGGAATCTGTCGGACGCATCGTTAGAAGCGTTGTTGAGGTGAAACTAACCCCCCTTCCCAACAATCACAATGGACAGAAATCAGGGATGAGCCCGGAGGACATCCAGAAGATGGTCGAGAGCACGGGAAAGGCGGACCCCAACCTCAAGGACGTCGGCGAGACGACGGACAAGGTGGCCAACATGGCTGCGGAGATAAGGTGAGAGGAGATATAGATTTGCTACCCGGGGGGGGAGAGGGAGAGAGAGAGTGTGTGATAGGCACAAGGTTACGTAGACGACGACACAAGCATCGCCAAAATCACTGTCAGGGTGCAACCCTAACCCACCACGTTCGCAGCAAACTTGCGAAGGGGGAGGCAGACGCTCCGGAAGCTGTAGACAGCGACGACGAGGAGGAGAATGTCGGAGGCTCGGCAAACTCACAAGCAACCACGACAAACGACGCAACGAAGGAGGACCTCGAGTCTCACGGCACCGCGACCAAGGTCGAAACTCGGCCTCCTCAACAGCCCGCACAGACGTCCAAGAAGGCGCAGTCCGACTTTGAGAAGGCCTTCGCCAAGAACAAATTCAACAACGCAATCGCCAACCCCGGGTCAAGCTCGGGCGCCCTCCCCCCCAAAACCAAGGGCTCGACACCCTCCCACAAGGTGCACTACACGGACTCGAGCTTCGAAACAACGGTGGAGCTCCCGGGTGTCAGGAGGTTCTCTGATGTTGAACTTATGGTATCTAGGACGGAATTTAAACTAGAGGGGAAAGGGGGGGAGGAAGGAACTTGGAAACTTGGGGTGGTTTGGAAACACGAGATTGATGAAGATACCGTTAAGGCCAAATTCAGGTAAGGGGAAAAGAGGTGGAAGGGAGGAAAGGGGAGGGGGAAAATGGAAGAAGGGCTGGCTATACCGACATATCTAAACCCACCTACCATCACAACCATACAGCAAGAAGAAATCCAGGCTTACAATCGAGGGGCTGCTCTTGTAATGACAGCGATGTTGTCTAAACGTTCGATCTTGCCCGGCAAGCGTGTTCGAAGGGGGGGGGGTCTTCAACGAGTTTACGGAGGACACACTGACACGACCCAGACTTTGGGGTAAGCAAAGAGAACTTCGAGTGGGAAGAGGCTGAGGGACGAACCGAGGGGGGAGGTCGGGATTTGAGTTGGGGAGCGTTAACCCTAACACACACATTATCTGTATGTTGCAATAGACGAGAATAGTTTATGTTTTTTCTACACCCTTTGAGACTTGGGCATATCCTCTTGGTCTCAATCAGGGTGTCCGTAGCGCACCGACAAAAGGCAACTTCTTTTCACTTCAAAGGGTATAATTGAGGAGCACTTACAATTTGTCAAGGACTGCTCTCAGCCATTTACGTTATTTTCCAACGTATTTTGGACAGTCTGTCAATAAACAAGAATAATTCCAACAGAAAAGCGACCTATATTACTATATCTTCCCAAAGAAGCCCAAATACAAACTCTCTCCCTCGACAGTCGTTTTGAGTACAAGGCAAATTAGCCCGAATCTTGAGGTGAGCAAGTGCGTCGAGGGGTTCTCAGGCGCAATTTCGCAACGAGGCGGCAGAAGGGCGAGGTTGCTGTATGTTTCGCGTCTTGGCTGCTTGCACCTTGCCCTCCATGGTGGAGGTTTGTGAGGTCGAACACAAACAAGCTGAATTATTGGCGCCGTGGTCCGCTGTCGGTCCGCTGTCGGTCCGATGTCGGTCTGCTGTTGATCCAATGTCGGTCATACTGTCGGTCCGCTGTTGGTCCGCTGTCGGTCCAATTAAGTAGGACAGTCGGGTGCACCTTCTCGTCTCACCTGGGCGTTGACCTGACTCAGTCGGGACCACCAAGGTTGATTTGGTCTTTTCATGTTTTTCTCTTTTTCTTTTTTTCTTTTTTCTGTTTTTGTTTGAGGAAGCGCCCTACTCACCCAATTTCCGCGCGATCGCAGGTTTTTTACGCCAAACTATCCTTTACGTTTCCAAGTCCACCTGTCAGCTCGCTTGCTTAACACCACATAAATGTCCGAAAACGTTATGAACAAGGCCTCCGTCAATGAGGGTGCCGCTAATGCCGCTGCCAACACCGCCGCCGCACAACACGGCAATGCTGCCCAAGAGGCCTCCGCTGCCAACACCGCCACCGATAATACCGCTACTGAGGAACAAAATATCATTCATGACGAGATTGTCGCAAACTTGGAGGACCGAGGTGCAGTCACAAACCTTCTAGACCTCTCCAAGGACCAGATCACCAGAGACGTTCGATATTTTGTGACAATCAACGCCAGCCCTGAGAATGTAAAGGACTTTATTCTCGAGGCGCGAACGGTCGGCACGTGGCATAATCACAATCTTGACATCCTGACTGAAGAGGGGGGCGAGAGGATAGTGTTTTGGGAGCATTACTTGGAAGGCAACAGGGTGGTCGAGTATTTGGCACATTGTAATATTACCTCATCTACCTCTTCCACCCCTGCTCACAACATAACTTTCACATCAATAAAGAACAAAGACTTGACGAGTGTTTCAGAAACTAAACTGAAGCTGCTCAAAATGAGAAACGAAAAACAACAACAGAAGTCAGTTCGGGCAAGGTTGAGGGTAGAAATTATTCTGGAGAACGTTGAGTTTGGGCAGACAAGGCTTGTCGTAGCAGGAAAAAATGGAGTTCGAAGATGATACACTTTCCTCCAAGCAAAAAAATGGCAAAAGTCTTGACGGCTCCGTGAGGGACATCTTTCAGGAAATTGAGAGGCACTTCCACAGACCAGATGTCATTGACGAGAGGAGAAAGAGGCACTTTGTGGAAAAGGTCATGCCTAAAGCGCCTCCTCTAACAATGGACGAGGAGGAGATGTTGGAGAGAGTCAGAAGGCTTGAGGACGACCTTCTCAAAAAGGGAAAAAGAGTGAAAGGGACTGTTAAGGAGGATGCTGACAAGTTCCTGTGGAGAGAGGGCGGCAAGGTGTGGGCCGCCTTTAGTGTCACTGTGGACAAGTCAGCAAAGGGTGTATTGGCAGAGCAATTTGTGCTTGACACTTTTGGACGATTTGAAAAGCACTCCAAGAAAGAGGGGAAGCTACCAAGGAGGATCAAGAATGATGTAGATGGAACAAGAAGTATGCACTATCATTTTGGCGTGAAGGTGCCTACCCTGAAAAATCGTCTCTTTGAGAACTGGTTCGCTTGGAAGGAGGCAAAGTTAAGCTGGGCTAAAAATGCCTACTTGCTTGGGTTTGTGCCACTGACAGAGTACCCAGGTCTAGGCTTTGAAGATCTCAGCAAGGGAGGCTTTGTGATGGGAGAGACTACAGGGATCTACATCCTTGAGGAGGTTGCTCCACATGTCTGTAGAGTAACTAGAATTCAAACAGTCGACTTGGCCGCTTCTAAAATCCCAGATTTCGTCATTGACTTGCTTGCAAGGACACAGCTCAAGGAGGCAAACATGTTACTAAAGGCCTTCAGGAGGAATGGGAATAAAGTTGACGCCGAGGTCAGGGGGGCCTTGGTGGAGAGGATGAAGGAGGGCCTTGAATTAGACGAAGACCAGGAGAAGGTCTTCAGAGACTTGGAGGATCTCTTTGGTGGGGAGGAGGAAGGAGGGTGGGAGACTCTGAAGTCACCTTCTGTGGAGGTGAAGATGCAGATCAAGTACAGGCAGCAGCAGAAAGGAGAAAAGAGTATCGCCTTTGGTAGGGCCGAGGGAGTAGTTGACACAACAGCCGAAGAAGCGGCTGCCTGGTTCTTTGAATATTGCAGTAGACAAAGGATGGTGGTTGACAGGGAAGGTAGAGGTCCTGCAAGACTTGAGATTCAAAAGGGGAAGAGGAGATCCAATGAGAAGCAATTTGCTACCGTGAAGAAACTTCCCTTTCCATTCAAGTCAAGGGACTTTGCGTTTAAGCAAATTTTAAGGGTCAACAACGATGTAAGCATGTCAGTTGCAGTCTCACCAGTGGAAGGCGCTATAGACTATGGAGGTGGCATCGGCAGGCTCGTAAGGGGACGAACAAAGCAAATATTTGCTGCCAGTCGACTCGAGAATAAAGGCGACGTACCTCAGTGCAAGATCAAAATTATGAACTTTGCCGATGCTGGTGGACACATTCCAGTCTGGATAGTTACCAAGAAGCTTCCTACTGCTCTCATGGTTATTAATGACGTCATATCAGCGTACAAGAGGGACGCAGATATAGACAGAGCTGCAGTGGCCTCTCTTGCCAACATCATCAAGAATGTACATCAAGATTATACAGATGAGGAGGAGGACGCAATCAGGAAGGGGAAGGAGTTGTACGAAAAGTGCAAGGAGGGGAGGAATTTTGATGATTTGACGAGTCCTGATGAGAGGGTCAAGATGAAGCTAGTTCATGTTGATGGGGCTAGCAGTGGGACTGCTTTTGCCACTACTGTACTTGATGCGAGTGTGGAGGAGTGTGCAGCACATGAGTTTTCAGATCTTTACAGCCACTCCTTCAAACAAATTTCTAAATTGAGAGGCATTACCGATTATCATGTTAAGAAAGTAAGTCAGCACACATACTACTACATATCATCAAGGAGCCTTGGTGTTCCAGGGTTTAAGCTTCGCGACTCACGAAGCAAAGTCACTTGGAAGAAAGTTGACGACAACAAGGTCGTGATAGATGTGTCAGATACTGAAGATCTCAACAAAGACTTTCCTATAGGAAGTAGTAGTCTCAAAGTCGAAGCTCACACAGTCTGGGTATTTGAGACGCTTGGCCCTGTTGGCGATGTGCCACAAACAAAAGTTACACTGATGAGCATTGCAGATCTAGGAGGAGTCTTGTCTTCGTCACTAGTCATGAAGAAAATTGCTCCAATATTCCTTGCAAAGATAAGTCAACTACGAAAGAAGTTAGATAAAAGCAAGGAAATCGACGCTGAGGGCAGGAAGCGTATCATTCAGAAGGTAAAGCGCCTTGAGGTAAACTCTAATAGTTTGGCCAACATGTTTAACGTGGCCCTTGGATCAGAGAAGGCAAACCAGAGCCGCGAGCACGCGCAAATTTGGAGTAAAACTGAAGGTCAGACTGCGTGGGGGAAATCAAGAGTTACTGTGCAGGCCGAGATTGAAGAAGTAACAGCCTTCTTCTGGGACGTTCAAAGCCGCATTTTAGAGGAAAAGGGTAGGAGATCCAAGATTTTGCGCGTGGAAGGTGATTTTGAGATGTCTGTTCTGAAAACTGGGGAGGACATAAACTGGTTGCCCTCAAAGATGACATTATCCAAACTTGAGAACAGCACCTTTGTGATAACAATCAAGTCTAATGACACCTCCCAGGAAGGCACGCATACACGCCAGTCATTGGTAAAGTGGTTAAGTTCCTCTAGATTATCACTACAGAGATTTTCTTATTCAAAATTAGAAGCAAAGGCACTAGAGTCTTCCGCCTTGAGATTAATGAAACTTGGGGACAAAGAGACTCTCGTAGAGTATGTGACAAACCTCAACTTGGCAGGGAATACAAGCACAGGTGCTACAAAGGCAATACTGAAGAATCAGCTAAATCAAATCACTACAGCATCTTTCTACTTCAATAACCAGCAAAGCTCTTCTGAGATGACAGAAGAAGACGGCAAGATTGCGGCAGAGGAGCTAATGCTGAGGGTGAAGAAGAGGGTGAACATGACCAATGCGGAAGTAGTAACAGAGTTCATTGCAACAAACAAGGCACTTGGGGAGCTCGTTGAAAAGTACAGTTTCTGCAGTGAACTGTTGTGTGCTGTTGTTGAGAACAAGCTACGCCCAATGGTGAAGGTGGAAGGAAAGGCTGAATGCTTGGTGGATAATGAGGGAAGGGATATTGGTTCAAGTTTGGCCATTACGCTAGCAACCACTCTTACTGCAACTCATGGAGTTGATGAGTGGATTAACCAGTTCCCTGCATTACAGGAGCTTGACAGGCAACATGTTTGGTTGAAACCCTTTCTTGTTGATATCAGCTACAAGTTGATGGGGGAAGTAAGGTGGGGTACAAAGGCAAGGGTTACTGTCGGTGCAGGGGCAAATATCCTTGATCTCCTCACGGATTTGTATGTCATTTACATGTTCTGGAGATCTGGAGAAAGTCAGCAAAGGTACTTTCAAGCTTCACTGGCAAGTCTAGCAGCGTCAATTAGCCTTCAGATGCTTCTTGTTTGGGTGCAGAACAATAAATTAGGAACAAAGCGAGTGCTGAAGGAGTGGTTTATGGTTTTAATTGGATTAAAGCCTGCGCTCGATGCCTTCCGAATAGCAACAGGAGCAAAAGAAGAGGTTGGGCATGCTTTCGATCCAATTACAGAGATGACCACAATCAAAGCAATTGAGGTATTTGCTGAAGCCATACCTGGTTTCATTATCCAGGTCACTGCTATTGTCACCACACAAAATAAGATTGCAGCAGGAGCTTGGATATCTCTGGCAGTGTCAGCACTTTCTATCGGTTTTTTTGCCGCGACGATAAGTTATGACTGGGACACAGACCCAAAGCGTCGGAGCAACGACCGAGGATTTTATGGCTACGCGCCTGACAAGGCTACAAAGCGAACTCTGGTGTTTATTGCGTTGCTGTTTTTTTCTACAGGGTGAGTGAAGGGGGGGGAAGGGGGGATAAGGGGATGTATGAGTTTCAACGATCACCTACTTCGTCGCTTCGCCGATCACCTACTTCAAAGCTTACCTCATCACTTCACACATCACTTCTAACCACACAGTATGCTTGTGATAAGGTGCATGACAATAGTTTTGATAGGGCTACTTGGTGGTAAATGGGTCTCACTGTATATTGGGGCTGACCTTGGTTTATACTTGTTGGTGAAGGTCTTAAGAGGAGACTTTTGGTATTGGATTCCTGTAGGAGGCAATGCAGAAATATTGAGTAGCATTTTAGGTAGAGTACTTGTTAAAGTATTGACAGATTTCACCTCAATTGTCCAGTTTCGACACCCAAATGAGGTTGGAGGAATGTTTTGGGTCTTTGGCAGCCTTTTGTCCATGGCAAGCCTTCCTGCAGCAATAATGGTCGCCAAGCCACATGTACAAGCAGAGAAGGCAGTCACAATAGCTTGGAAAGTGATGAGCTACTCATTCCTAATTACAATTTTGAGCTTTACATCTTTTATCTTCAGCATAAATCGAAAATATTGGGGCACCTTCTACAGCTTGCAAAGAGGAAAAGATTTAACTGTGAAGAAATTTAGAGAAGGGACAGATGAAATCAGAGCTAAGTACATCTTTAAGTACTCAAAACACCACTGGAAGTCAATTGAAGAGGAAGTTAGGATGTGGGTAGAGGCCAACTGGGAGAGATGGCTAGAAGAGAAGCCAACTTGGCTTGACGAAGCGACTCAAGAGAGAGTACCATTGAGCTACATCCCGACAGTGGCAGCAAGGAAACACGAGCTCAAGAGGAGAGGGAAAGGTGAAAAAACATTAAAAGCGAGTGTAAACCTTGAAGTTGATAACGATAATAACATCAACAACAACTACAACAACAGTGACAGAATCAAAGTCGACATTAAGGTAGACATCAACCAAAGAAACAAATCTAAGCTCAGGAGTGAAGAAATAGCAAATGTCAGAGCCGCTGTACGAAGAAGGAGACTCAACAGGTCAGAGATTAATGAAGCTGCGATGCAAATGCACAAACTTCTCATTGGAAGAGGAGTTACGAAACAATTTCTTGACTTCTCGAAGAACTCAAAATCCGAACAGATGGAGTTTGGTGTTGTTGTACATGGCTCTCTACAGGAAGTTCTCAGGTATTTGTTGACAGACCTCAGAAAAGGCAACATCTACAAAGAGACAATTTCTAATGAACTAGGCAGAACAGCAAACCAAAGAATTGCCCTCTGGGCACTATCTGGGAAAGTTGAATTTCTCATCAATCTGGTAGAAACCAAAGACAGAAAATCCTCAAGCCATCTCATTGAATTTAGAAAAGTCAATGTATCGAATCTAAGAACTGAAGAACAAAAGAAATTGAAAGTTTGTCAAAACAAAGGCCAACAAGCAGATATTGAGGGATCTATTAGATTGGAGGAATTTGAGTACGGTCAGACAGCAATCAGCTTTTCAGGATCCATTGAAATGAAGGAGAAGACATTTAAAGATGGCTCCATATCAAGGATACTGAGAGGAAAGCTTGAAAGTAGAACTACTATCAGAGGCAGGAAAGACACAAAAGGAAATGATATACAACATGCAAAATCCTCCTTCAAGATCATAGTTGAAGATCTTGAAAAGAATTTCCACAAGCCTGACCTTATTGATGAGAGGAGGAAGAAGTACTTTATTCAAGAGGTCATGCCAAGAGCACCACATCTGACAATAGAGGAGGAGGCAATGTTGGAGAGGGTTGGGAGCCTAGAGAAGGAACTTCACACAAAAGGGAAGAGAGTCAAGGGGACACTGAAGGAGGGCATCGACAAGTTCCTGTGGAGAGAGGGGGACAATGTGAGGGCAGCCTTTGGGGTCACTGTGGACAAGTCAGCAGAGGCTGTGTTGGCAGAGCAATTTCTGCTTGACACATTTGCACGATCCGAGAAGCACCTCAAAAACAATGGGAACTTACCAAGGGCTATCAGGAATGATGTTGACGGAACTAGAAGCATGCACTATCATTTTGGCGTGAAGGTCCCTGCCGCCACCAATCGACTCTTTGAGAATTGGTTTGTGTGGAAGGAAGTCAAACTTGAGAATGGCCAGACTTCATACATGTTAGCTTTTGTACCACTGACAGAGTACCCTGGAGGAGGCTTCAAGGACCTCAGCAAGGAAGGATTTGTGATGGGAGAGACTACAGGTGTCTACTTCTTCAATGAGATTGTCCCAAATGTGTGTAGAGTGACCCGCATTCAGACAGTTGATCTGCATTTTATAGGTCTTCAAAAGGCAGTGATGGACAAAGCAATTGACTACCTTGCAAAGAATCAGCTTGTTGAGGCCAATAGGTTGCAGGAGAAGTTCAGGAGGAATGGGAAGGAGGTTGACGCCGAGGTCAGGGGGGTTCTGGTTGAGAGGATGAGGGAGGGTGTTGAGTTGGAGGAGGACCAGAAGAAGGTGTTTGGGGAGTTGGAGGAGCTCTTTGGTGGGGAGGATGAGGAAGGGTGGGGGCCTCTCGAGTCACCTCATGAAGGGGTGAAGATGAAGATCAAGTACCAGCAACAGGTACAGGGAGAGAGGAGCCTTGCTCTTGGACAAGGGGAAAGTACTGCAGATTGCACTGCAGAGGAGGCAGCTGCATGGTTCTTTGAGTACTGCAGCAGGGAGAGGACACTAACTGACAGTGAAGAGGGAAATCCAGCAAGATTTGAGATTAGAATGTCACATGATAGGATAAACGAGAAGCTCGTTGCCTTCATCAAGAAGATGCCAAAACTTCTCCACAACCGCGACTTTATGGTCAAGTTCGTTTGGAGGAAGGAAGAAAATGGTAGTTACACTGTAGCAGGGATATCAGAGGACGGGAACCCAGATTACGGAGAAAATACAAGAAAGCTGGTGAGAGGAACTTCAAAGATGCTTATCACTGCAACCAACATAAACAGTGTTGGGAGCATACCTCAGTGTAAGATTAGGATTCTCCTGTACTTTGACCTTGGTGGATATGTTCCCACATCCGTTTTGGACAAAAGCATGCCAAAGGCTCTGAAAATTTTAGACAGCATGTCAAGAACTTTTGATCAGAGCAAGGAAGTTGACAAAGCTGCATTGGCCTCTCTTGCCAACATCATCAAGAATGAAGACCAAGATTATACTGATGAGGAGAAGGGTGCAATCAGGAAGGGAAAGGCCTTTTATGAAAAGTGCAAGGTGTATAAGAACTTTAATGAACTGAAGAGTCCTGATGAGAGGGTCAAGATGAAGCTAGTTCATGTTGATGGGGCAAGCAGTGGGACTGGTTTTGCCACTACTGTGATTGATGCAAGTGTGGAGAAGTGTGCAGCAAATGAGTTTTCAAAACTTGGCAATCGAGAGGACACAAAGAATGCAAAAGAAAGAGATGGAATTACCTTCTTGAAAGTCATCAAAGTAAATCCCCACACCATCTACTATGTGACAACGAGAGAGCTTGGTCTCCCTGGTTTTGCTCTACGTGATGGTCGGAGTAAAATTACCTGGTTCAAGCAAGATGACAGCAAAGTTATCATTGATGTTAGGGACACAGAAGAAGTACACAAAGACTACCCTGTGAAGTCTGGGAATGTTTTGGTAGAGATCCATACAGTATGGGTATTTGAGCCACTTGACTCTATTGAAGGTGTGCCACAAACATCAGTGACTTTTACAACAAAGGTAGACCTTGGTGGTGTATTCTACTCTTCTATCACAAACAAGCTTGCACCAAGGTTTCTTGCACAAGTCTCAGACTTGAGGAAGAAGTTTGACAGAAGCAGAGACATTGACGCTTCAACAAGGATCCAGATAATAAGTGGAATAGGTGAAATCAAAGAAATGTCCATTGAGACATTTGATAACAAGTTCCTAGAGGTTGAAGGCAAACAAAAGGTTGAAGGTGCATTCCCTCTTTCAGACACCTGGATTAAGGTGGAAGATAAGGGAAAAGGACGGGGGATGACAACAGCGACTGTTAGTGCAAGTTTGGTGGAAGCCGCTGCCTACTTCTGGGACTTTGAGAGCAGAGTCCATCAAGAAACAACAGGAGATGTTGAGAGGGTTGTTGAGGAGAAGAAGGGGGCATGGAAAGTGGTTGTGAGGAGGAGGCAGAAGTTGGAGTCACATGGAGGAATACATAAAGATAGGGAGTTCTGGAATGTGATGAAGCTGCACAAGATGGATGAAGATACTATTGTAATTATAATGGAGCCAATAATGGAGAATATGAAGAGAAGTGATGCTTTGAGCAACACTAAGAGAAGCACTGCACAAAGGGCATCTGAAGAAGTCGCAATTAAGTTCACAAAAAGAGGAGAGAAGACAACCAAGGTAGAATTTGTCACCAAGGTAGAGCTTGGTAGCTCTGTGAGTGTGGAAGCAACAAGATCAACTCTTGAGAGGCACCTAGAAGAGGCTGCTGAGGCACAACAATACTTTATTTACCTTGTCCCTTTAATTGAGATGTCTAAGCAAGTTGGCGAGGCCTTGGGTGCTGATTTGGTTTGGGATGGAGGACAACTTGGAGGAGCACACTCAAGGAAGGACAAGGAGAGACATGTTGAGGAGGTTTGCAACGAGAATGTCGCTTTGAGAGAGGTTGTGAAGAAGTACCCTTGGTTTGTCACTTTGCTGAAGAGGGCAAGGCTTTGTGAGTTTCACTCCAACAGCTCAGTGTCTACTAAGCTTGAGTGTGTTGAGGAGAAAGAGGCAAGGGTGATTGGAAACAACTTAATGCCTTGTTTGAAGAGCAGGAAGGTGATTAAGGCTGGGGTAGATATGTGGAGGTTGCAGAACAGGGCTGTTGGGGAGCTGTTTGAGGAGTTTCCATGGATGGAGGGCATGTTTGTGGAGATAGGGAAGGGTGTGGTGAAGGGGGCACCGTGGGGTTTGCGTTGGAGAGTTACTGTTGGTGCTGTAACATCTATTTTTGATTTGCTTACTGATGTGTATGTGACTTACTTTTTTTGGCATGATAAGAAGTATGGGTACTTCAAGGCTTCTCTAGCAAGTTTGGTAATGTCAATTGGGCTTCAGTTGCTTTGTGTTTGGTTTACGAACAGGAAGTTGGGGATGAAGAGGGTAGTACGTGAGTGGATTCCAATCTTGCTTGGGTACAAGCCTGCAGTTGATGCTTATAGGATAGCAACTGGAGCTGAGCAAGAGGTTGGGACAGCAATTGACCCAATGGTGGAGATGACACTTATGAAAGAGGTTGAGATGTTTGCCGAGGCAATCCCTGGGGTGATAATCCAACTTATGGCTCTAGCAACAAGTGACAAAAAGGATGTAACTTCAGCATGGCTTTCAGTTGCAGTGTCAGCAATTACCACAGGCTTTGCCACAGCAACAATTAGTTATGACTGGGACACAGACCCTACTAATAGAGAACAGACACCAGACTTCTATGGATATATACCTGCAAAAGCAAGCAAGAGAACAGTAGTATTTGTTTCCATGATGCTCTTGACAGCAGGAATGCTTCTAATAAGGTGTACAACAATAGTTCTTCTTGGGTTGAGTGGAGGTAGTTGGGCCTTAGTCTACATTGGAGCTGACCTAGGCCTGTACTTGTTGGTTAAGATATTGAGAGGTGACTTCTGGTACTGGTTGCCAGCTGGGGGTAACATGGAGATTGTGACTAGTATTCTTTTAAGAGTGATTATAAAGATCATCACAGACTTTACTTCCATTGCGCAGTTTAGACATCCCAACGAAGTTGGGGGAGCTTACTGGTTGTTTGGTCTTCTATTGACAATTGTAAGTCTACCAGTGTCAATATACATATATCTATTTTCTCCTTATGTAGATGACAACCCACTTGATATTGCATCATTTATAGTGAAGTATATCATACCAATAACTACCATATGCCTTGGTGTTTTCTTTTTTAACATTGAGAGCAAGTACTTGCACACCTTCTGGAGTACACAGAGGTCAAAGGATATGTCAATGGCATATTTCCTCGAAGGAGAAAGTGATGAAATGAAGTTTGAGGTCTTTTATGCCTCAAGGCGACATTGGGTCTCGATTGAAGGAGAAATTAAGAAATGGGTTGAGATGAACTGGGCAAAATGGGAAGAGGAGAAACCAGAGTGGTTTACTGATGTGAGAAAAGTTTATGTGCCAGTTGATTTCATTCCATCAGATGGAGATGCTAGAAGGAGAGAGAGTGTTAGGAGAGCAAGTGTTGATGCTGAAGCTGAGGGTGGTCTAACAGGTGCTTTGAGGGCAAGTACTAGGAGAGCAAGTGTTGGAGGCGCTGTTGGTGGAGGTATTATAGGGGTAGGAGGTGGGAATGTGAAAGTAAGCAGCGTTTTGCCGAGAGATGATGAGAATTGGGAGTAACTAAGAGGGTAGCAACATTTTTAGGACAAATTAATTTGATTTGTTATTCTTTGGAATATTGTGGAGTTGTAGTAGTTGTATTTTAGGAGCGTTATAGTTGTTTGTGAGTATTGTGAAGTGTCGTAGATGGATTGTGGGATTGTTAAAGTGGTTTGTGAGTATTGTGGAAGTGTAGTAGATATGTTTGGAGTTTTAAAGAGTTGTGGCAGTGCTATAGTTGTTTGTAATTATTGGGTTTTGAAGAGTTGTGGAAGTGTTAATGTGGTTTGTGAGTATGATGGAAAAGTAGTAGATGTGAAAGGGGAGGAATAAAAAGAGGGTTGGTGTAGTTGTGGAGGGAGAGAGAGGAATTTAGAAGTGAGGGTAGAAGAGATGAGGGTGTAAGGTGGAATGATGTGTGTATGTGTAGTAGATGTGTATGAAGATGAGTTAAAGAAAGGTGAGTGTGGTTGTTGAGAAGAGAGAGTATTTAAATAGTGAGAGTATAAGGGAGTCGAGTATAAGGTGGATTGATGTGTGTAAGTGTGAGTAGATGTGTATGGGGATGAATAAAAAGGAAGGTGAGTGTAGTTGTAGAGTGTGGAGAAGTGAGAGGAGTTAAGGAGTGAGAGTAGAAGAGAGGAGGGTATAAGGTGGAATGATGTGTGTAAGTGTAGTAGATGTGTATGAAGATGAGTTAAAGAAGGGTGAGTATAGTTTTGGAGAGAAGTGAGAGAAGTTAAGGAGAGAGAG
>BRYA01000123.1:43633-72407 GCA_030267965.1 Triparma columacea | reverse complement strand
CTAACCCTAACCCTAACCCTAACCCTAACCCTAACCCTAACCCTAACCCTAACCCTAACCCTTACCTAAACACTTACCCCCATCCTTACACTTACCCTAACCCCAACACTTACTCTCACCACTACACTTACCCTGACTCCAACACTCACCCTTACCCCAACACTAACCCTTACTCCAACACTCACCCTAACCCCAGCTTTCCTCTCTCATGTTGACGAAGAACTAGATCAAGCAAAGATCTGGCTTAAGATGAACGTATGGCCAAATCGGTGCAAGACCCAGAGCGACATCTTCGAGCAGACACACAAGGCCATTTGCCTCCCTCTCCTCAATGGTTATGTCCCTCTAAGGCGTCATTACAACTGATCTATCTATGTAACACTTAAACTTGTCTTTTCTCTTCAAACCCCAACCACTTCTATCACATTTACCCTCTCTCCTCACCCCCAACCTTCACCCCAACGTTGACCCTTACTCCGACCCTTACTCCAACCCTTACCCCTACCTACACCCCTACCTTTACACCTACCTTTACCCCTACCTTTACCCCTACCTTTACCCCTACCTTTACCTACCACAAAGGCTTGCGAAAAACGCAACAAACAGGGACTCCATCATGTCCCACGACATGTCGATCGTCCGTCCCGCCATCATCGAGCACTACCTTAACCGCCTCGACGAGCACATCATGACAGTCTACAAAGAGCTAACCCAGATTGACAAAGTTACAGACTACATATCTGAGGATGAGGCCTTCGTCGTTGAGGCAAGACTGTGGCTACCGATCAAGGCTGGAGGCGTTGGACTCACCCCACTCGCAAGCTTGGCACGAGCAGCTTTCTGCGGGGCTAACATCAGCGCAATCTCTCTGCTAGTTGAGAGGGAGATCGACGGCGTGGTCTACAAGGCCGCAATTCCCGAGCTACAGAAGTTCATTGGCGGTCACATGGGGGACAAGGACACCCACCTTCGGCTCGCCCAGTACTCGACCGAGACGACGATGACCAGATTCACCCGAGCTAACGCCTTATTCGTCGCTTACGCCCAACTCCAACACCAAGAAGCAACAGGAATCTACAACACTAACTCCTCCCCTGATCAGATCCCTACCTCTGGCTTCCTCTCCTCCCCGTTCGAAGGGCTGGGACGTGATGACTCGCACCCGAAAGCAAAAATAACTACCCGCCTTCAAGCGAAACTTCACGCTCCCATCGTTTCTGACTACCTCATCGCCACCGAATCCTTCGTTGACCAGCAGCTCGACCGCTCTTCCAAGGTTAGAGAGGCGTTCGTCTACACCAAATCCTACCCGTCAACGAAATGCTTCCTACACGCCAATCCTTCCCGCACTGAGGCCATCTCTAACACTGACATGCAGACTGCTATCTGCTCGTACCTTGGCCTACCCCTTCCCATCTGCGTTCTCCACCGAAACATTCCCCTACCCTCCGGTAACGACCAGCTACGCCTCGACATCCACGGCAACAACCTCGCCAAGGCTACACGCATCACAGGACACTCCAACAAAACACGCCACGATAACCTCCTACAATTGATCGCCGATCTCTCCAAAGAAGCCGGTGTTGAGTACACGATCGAAGACACTGCTACGTTCGCCCCCGCTCGCGACCCCCGCTCGGAAAGCCACCTTCCCCCCATCATCCCTGACTACAAGATCTCGACATCATCAATTCAAAAACTCTTCGATGTCAAGGTTTTAGGTCACGGGACCTCAGGGTTTAGGAACGGCGCCGAGGTTGGCGCGATCGAAGCACGCGCAGATAGAGTCACGGTAGAGTATAAGCAGAAGGCATGGGCCCACGACCAGACCATCAACAGTAACATAACCTCAGAGATCCTCGAGAGTTTGGGCGGCGCAACTGGACTCGTTTGCGGACCTAGGGGTGAAACCTCCAAATCGCTAGACGAACTAACCCTCTTCCTCGCCAAGAACGCAGCCGTGACCAAGTGGAACCTTATGGGGGCCGAGAGCATTCAGGAGGCCAAGAACAAGATCAAGAACAAGATGAAGAGGAGGATAGGAACGATGATAGCCAAAGAGCAGGCCAAGTGGGCACGCACACGCATCTACCAGGCCATCGTCGACACCGGTGGAGGTCCAAGGTTTGGGAAGAGGGCTAGGCGTCAGACTGCACAGTCACAGCGAGAGCAGGCTGAATACGCGGAAGCTTACGCCGGATTCGCCAGGGGACCTAGAGAGAGATACGGCGAAGAGAGGCGACGAGACGACGACAACGTGTATGGAGGCGCGCGCGGCAATAGGGCGGGCAACCCCGACAGACACAGGCAACAGGGAGAAGCTGAGACCGGGAACGGGAACAGGACCGAGAGTGAGACTGGGAACAGGAACGAGAACGGAAGAGGGGATAGTAATGCGAACGGAAGCGGGGGCGGAAGGAGGTAGGGACGAGCATGCACGCTCCCCTTGAGTCGGCTCTCTTTCCCTTAATCAGGGTTTTCTTCGTGTTTCGTCTTCTAACACACACCGACAACAAACGCAAACACCAACACCACCATATTATACGTTTCGCGTACCTCTTAACTAAATATAATAACGTTTCATAACCCTAACCCATTCATCACCATACACATCAACTACACTTCTATCAAATTCACAAACCACTATAACACTTCCACATACTTTGCAAAATTCCATCCACATCTACTTCACTTACATTATACTTAAAAACCACTATAATGCTTCCACAGTACTCAACATATACCTTAAACACTTCCAAAAAAGTCTCAACAATACCAAATCAAATCAATTTCTCCTACAAATGTTTCTGCCCTATTAGCTACTCCCCATCAATATCTTCTATCGGCATGTCATTGCTTACTTTACCCTTCCCACCTCCTACCCCTATAATATCTCCACCATCAGCGCCACCAACACTTGCTCTCCTTACACTTGCTCTAAAAGCACCTGCTAGACCACCCTCAGCTTCAGCATCAACACTTGCTCTCCTTACACTCTCTTTCCTTCTAGCATCTCTATCTGATGGAATAAACTCAACTGGAACCTTTGCTTTCAATTGATCGGTAAACCACTCTGGCTGCTCCTCTTCCCATTTTGCCCAGTTTAAGCCAATCCATTTCTTAATTTCTTCTTCAATAGAGACCCATTGACGCCTCGAACGCTTCAGAGTTTCAAACTTCATTTTATCACTTTCACCTTCAAGGAAAAATGATAATGTCATATCCTTTGACCTCTTTGAACTCCAGAAGGTATGCCAGTACTTCCAATCAATGTTCAAAAAGAAGACAGCAAAGCATAGAGTAGTTATTGGTATGAAAGAGTTCACAATTGATGATGCTATATCAATTGCTCGCTCATCAACATGAGGAGAAGCTATATATATTGACACTGGTAGACTTACCATTGTCAACAAAAGACCAAACAACCAATAGGCTCCACCAACTTCAAAAGGATGTCGCAAGTGCACAAGTGAAGTGAAGTCTACAATGACCTTTACAATCACTCTGAATATAATACTATTCACAATCTCTAAGTTACCCCCCAGTGGCAGCCAGTACCAAAAGTCACCTCTCAATATCTTAACTAACATGTACAGCCCAAGGTCAGCTCCAATATAGAGAAAGGCCCAACTACCTCCAATTAACCCAAGAAGAACTATTGTTGTACACCTTATTATAAGCATTCCTGCTGACAACAGCAACATGGATACAAAGACTAATGTTCTCCTGCTTGCTTTTGCTGGTATATACCCATAAAAGTCTGGCGACTTTTCTCTCCTAGCAGGGTCTGTGTCCCAGTCATAACTAATCGTTGCTGAAGCAAAGCCTGTTGTAATTGCTGAAACTGCAAATGAAAGCCATGCTGAAGTTCCAACCTTTTTGTCACTTGTTGCTATAGCCATAAGTTGAATGATCACTCCAGGGATTGCCTCAGCAAACATCTCAATCCCTTTCATAAGTGTCATCTCCATCATTGGGTCAGCTGCAGCCCCAACCTCTAGCTTTGCTCCAGTTGCGACCCTGTATGCATCTACTGCAGGCTTAAACCCAATCAAAATAGGAAACCATTCCTTAAGCACCCTCTTCATCCCCAACTTCCTATTCTGTCCCCAGACAGTAAGCATTTGTATCCCCATTGATACCATCAAACTAGCCAAAGATGCCTTAAAGTACCCATACTTCTTATCTTTCCTAAACATGTACGTCACATAAACATCAGTCAGCAAATCAGACATGCTTGTGAAAGCTCCCACTGTCACCCTCATCTTGACACCCCAAGGGACTTCTTCCATCAGCTTGAAGCCAATCGTCTCGAGCAAAGGTCGGAACCAGACATACTCTTCGTCGAGCTCCTTCAGAGCAGAGAACTGGTGCATCCACTCATCAACAGCGGATTGCACCTGTGTAGTTGTTGCCAATGTCGACGCTAGGCTTTCGCCGATCTCCTTCCCGTCCTTCTTCTCCAGGTCTTTTGCTGCCCCCTCCACCTTCTTCATCCTGTGCAGCTTGTTCTCAATGATGGCAGCCAGCATCGCCTCGACAAATGCGTACTTCTCGACGACACCTTTCAGAAGATCGTTCTTCGCAACAAACTCTCCCACGGCCTCTTCCTTCGGCCTCCCGTCCTCCCTTTCCTTAACTGCCAACATCAGGTCTTCCCCCAACTGCTTTCCTTCTTGACCGGAAGTCGTGCGACCATGGTTGACGGGGGCCATCACTTCCTTGGACCTTTCCTCAGCCTCATTTTTCTCTTCTGAGACCTCTATTGCCCCTTCATCCTGAGCCTCAACATTGTTCCTCCCCTTCTCAGCCATTTGAGAAACACTGCTTACTTTAGCCTTCCCACCTCCCACCCCTATACTATCTCCGCCATATGCACTTCCAATACTTGCTCTCCTAATACTTGCTCTCAAAGTACCTGCTAGACCACTTTCAGCTTCAGCATCAACACTTGCTCTCCTCACACTCTCTCTTCTTCTAGCATCTCCTGCCCCTGGAATGTATTCAACTGGCACTCTAGCTCTCATTGCTCCATCAAACCACTCTGGCTTCTCCTCCTCCCATCTATCCCAATTTGCTTCTACCCAAGCTCTCACTTCATCTTCATTTGACTTCCAATGGTGCTTTGACATTAGAAAAGTGTACCTTGCTTTTGCAGCATCTGAACCCTCTCTAAAATTCTTCACCGTTAAATCCTTACCCCTTTGCAAGCTGTAGAAGGTGCCCCAATATTTTTTCTCAATGTTAAAGAAAAATACAGCAAACAACAAGATTGTACATGGTATAAATATTCCAACTACTTTCCATGCCAATTTGAGCTTCTCCTCTACAATATCTACTCTTTCAGCTCCTAATATTGCTACTGGGAGACTTCCCATCGTCAATACAAATCCAAAAATCCAATATATACCTCCAATCTCATTAGGATGCCTAAACTGCACAACTGAAGTGAAGTCTCCCACCACTTTCACCAACAATCTGCAGGCAATACTATTCACAATTTCTGCATTGCCACCAACAGGAATCCAATACCAAAAGTCTCCTCTTAAGACCTTTACCAACAAATACAGACCAAGATCGGCCCCAATATACAAAGAAACCCATCTACCACCAAGTAGCCCCAACACAACTATTGTCATGCACCTCGTCACAAGCATACAAGCGCTAACAAGCATCATCGAAACAAACACAATTAATCTTTTGGAGGGATTTGCAGGCACGTACCCATAGAAGTCAGGCACTTCCTCTCTCAACACTGGGTCAGTGTCAAAGTCATAACTTATAGTTGCTGATGCATATCCTGTTGTCAAAGCTGAGACAACAACAGAGATCCAGGCTGAATTGCCAACCTTTCCATCATTTGTTACAATAGCCATAAACTGGATAATCACTCCTGGTATTGCCTCAGCAAACATCTCAGCTCCTTTCATGAAAGCCATCTCATGTAGAGCATCAAATGATTGTCCGGCCTCTTGTTTTTCTCCCTTTGCAACCCTGTATGCATCAACAGCAGGCTTAAAGCCAATCAAAATAGGAAACCACTCCCTTAACACCCTCTTAATCCCCAACTTTCTATTCTGCACCCAAACTGCAAACATCTGAAGCCCAATTGACGTCACTAAACTTGCCAGAGAAGCCTTGAAGTACCCATACTTCTCAGTACTCCAAAACTTATGTGTCACATACACATCAGTCACTAAATCAGTCATGCTCAGCACTGCACCTGTCATTACCCGTGCTTTCAAGCCAAAGTTTGTCTTGAGGAATAACTCCTTGACAACAGCCTCGAGCATTGGTCTTAGCCAGCCATGCTCTCTCATGACTTCTTGTACCTCAGAGTGCTTCTCTGCCCAGACTCTTATTGCTTCCTCAGCAGACGTTGTTACTGACATGGTCTTTGTCAGCTCACTCCCGATCTTCCATCCCTTGGCTTCCTCCTCATTCTCATTCAAGCCCTCCTTGGCGGCGTCCCTTTTCAGCTTGTTCCTCACCACAGCGCACAACATGGTTTCGACAAAATTGTTCTGTTCTAATAGCTCCCCCAGTGCTTGGTTGCTTTCGATGAATTCCTTTACAACCTTTACCTTACTTTCCCCGTTATGGCCACGTTTCCTCTTCTTCACTGTTTGCATCAACTGCTCGCCAATTCTTGTTCCGACCTCTTCATTGGATTCCTCCTCCCTTGTGCTCATGTCACTGTCAAGCACACTTGTGTTGTCAATTTCAGGAATGCCTGTCTCAAAAGCGCCTCCAACACTTGCTCTCCTAATACTTGCTCTCAAAGTACCTGCTAGACCACCCTCAGCTTCAGCATCAACACTTGCTCTCCTAAAGCTCTCTCTCCTTCTAGCATTTCCATCTGATGGAATGAAATCTACAGGTACTGTTGCTTTTCTCACATCAGTAAACCAATCTGGCTGCTCCTCTTCCCATTTAACCCAGTTTAAATTAACCCATTTCTTAATTTCTCCTTCAATCGAGACCCAATGATGCCTTGAGCACCCAAAGACTACAATCTTAATAGCATCACTTTCTCCTTCAAGGAAATATGCCATAGAATACTCCTTTGATTTCTGCGTGCTCCAGAAGGTATGCAAGTACTTCCTCTCAATATTCAAGAAGAAGACAACAAAGCATAGGGTTGTTATTGGTATGAAATAGTTCACAATTGATGACGCAATATCGATTGCCTTGTCATCAACATAAGATGACGCTATATATATTGCCACTGGTAGGCTTCCCATTGTCAACACGAGACCAAACAACCAATACACTCCTCCAACTTCATTAGGGTGTCTAAAATGAGCAATTGAGGTGAAGTCTGTAATAACTTTTGCAGTCACTCTCATTAGAATGCTACTCATAATCTCTAGATTCCCCCCTGCAGGAATCCAATACCAAAAGTCTCCCCTCAATAATTTAACCAAAAAGTACAGACCAAGGTCAGCGCCAATGTAGAGAAAGGCCCAACTACCTCCCATCAACCCAAGAAGAACTATTGTTGTACACCTTATTAGAAGCATCCCTGCTGTAAAGAGCAACATGGACACAAATACTACTGTTCTCTGGCTTGCTTTTGCTGATATACCCATAAAAGGCTAGTGCCAATTCTCTCCTAACAGGGTCTGTGTCCCAGTCATAACTTATTGTTGCAGAGGTAAAGCCTGTTGTAATTGCTGACACTGCAAGTGAAAGCCATGCTGAAGTTCCAACATCTTTGTCGCTGGTTGCAATAGCCATAAGTTGGATGATAACTCCTGGGATTGCCTCATTAAACATCTCAAGCCCTTTCATGTATGTCATCTCAAGCATTGGGTCAACTACAGCCCCAACCTCTTGCTTTGCCCCAGTTGCAACCCTGTAAGCATCAACTGCAGGCTTAAATCCAATTAAAATTGGAAACCACTCCCTTAACACCCTCTTAATCCCCAACTTCCTATTTTGTCCCCAAACTGCAAGCATTTGAAGCCCAATTGACATTACCAAACTTGCCAAAGAAGCCTTAAAGTACCCATACTTCTTATCATCCAAAAACATGTACGTCACATACACATCAGTCACTAAATCAGTCATGCTCAGCACTGCACCTGCCATTACCCGTGCTTTCAAGCCAAAGTTTGTCTTGAGGAATAACTCCTTGACAACAGCCTCGAGCATTGGTCTTAGCCAGCCATGCTCTCTCATGACTTCTTGTACCTCAGAGTGCTTCTCTGCCCAGACTCGTATTGCTTCTTCAGCAGACGTTGTAACTGACATGGTCTTTGTCAGCTCACTCCCGATCTTCCACCCCTTTGCTTCCTCCTCATTTTCATTCAAGCCCTCCTTTGCAGCATCCCTTTTCAGCTTGTTCCTCACCACAGCGCACAACATTGTTCCGACAAAATTGTTTTGATCTACAAGCACTTTCAGTGCTTGGTTACTTGTGATGAATTCCTTTACAACCTCAAACTTACTCTTCCCTTGTTTCCTCTCCTTCAACCTTTGCATCAGCTGCTTGCCCATTTTTTCCCCATCTTCTATCGGCAAAACCCTGCTTACTTTAGCCTTCCCACCTCCTACCCCTATTATATCTCCACCATCAGCGCCTCCAAAACTTGCTCTCCTAATATTTGCTCCCAAAGCACCTACTAGACCACCCTGAGCTCCAGCATGTACACTTGCTCTCCTAACACTTTCTCTCCTTCTAGCGTTTCTGGCTGAAGGAATGAACTCAAATGGGACCTTTGCCTTCAAGTGATCAGTGAACCATTCTGGCTGTTCTTCTTCCCATTTTGCCCAATTTAATACAACCCATTTTTGTATGTCACTCTCAATAGAGACCCAATGTCGTCTTGATTTCTTAAATACTTGAAACTTCACTTCTTCACTTTCTCCATCTACAAAATATGACATTGAATAGTCAATTCCCCTTTGAGTACTAATGAAGGTCCTCATGTACTCCATGTTTATGTTCAAAAAGAAACAAGCAAAACAGACTGTAACGAATGGAATGAGCACCATAGCAGTTGCTTCTGCAATTCTTAATCCCTCCTCAATATTCTTCTCTACGCTTTTAGCTATATGAATTGCTACTGGAAGACTTCCCATTGTAAGCACAAATCCAGACATCCAAAACAATCTCCCAACATCATTAGGATGTCTAAACTGCACAATTGATGTAAAGTCTGTTACAACTTTCACCACCACTCTGGTGAGAATACTGCTCGATATTTCTACTGCAATGCTATTACTAGGCACCCAATACCAAAAATCGCCTCTAATGATCTTCACCAACAAGTATAGAACAAGGTCAGCTCCAACATAGAGAGAGACCCATCTACCACCAAGGAGCCCTAAGACTACTATTGTCATGCACCTTATCACAAGCATACCTGCACTAAAGAGCGTCATGGTAACAAATATGATAGATCTTTTGGTTGGATTTGCAGGTACATACCCATAGAAGTCAGGCACTTGCTCTCTTTTTACTGGGTCGGTGTCAAAATCGTAACTTACAGTTGCAGATGCAAAGCCTGTAGTCAATGCTGAAACTAAAAGTGAGAACCAAGCTGCTCTTGAAATATTCCCTTTACTTGTTGCTATAGCCATGAGTTGGATAATCACTCCAGGGATTGCCTCAGCAAACATCTCAACCACTTTCATCATTGTCAATACCGTCATAGCATCCATTGTTTGCCCAACCTCTTGTTTTGAACCAGTTGCTATTCTGTAAGCATCAACAGCAGGCTTAAAGCCAATTAAAATAGGAAACCATTCCCTCATCACCCTCACCATCCCCAACTTTCTATTCTGTCCCCAAACACAAAACATTTGTATCCCAATTGACACTGCCAAACTTGCCAAAGATGCCTTAAAGTACCCATAATTCTTATCCCTCCGAAACATGTAAGTCACGTACACATCAGTCACCAAATCAAGCATGCTTGTAGCAGCACCGACAGTCACCCTTGCCTTTAAGCCTAAGCTAGACTTCATAAATAATGTCATAACAATTACCTCAAGCATGGGCCTTAACCAAGCATGTTCGTTCATGACTTCTTGCACTTCAGTGAATTGATGCGCCCACTCGTCTACAGCATGAGCAGCAGTTGCTGTGGTCAACATGACTGTTGCCATTGCACTCCCAATCTCCCACCCCCTGGTTTCCTCCTCACTCTTATCTTCTCCCTCTTTTGTCGCCCTCATTTTCAATTTGTTCATAACCACAGCATACAGCATAGTTCTTATGAAACCATGCTGCTCTGTAATCTCTCTGAGTGCCCTATTGGCAGCAATAAATTGCCTCGTGGCCTCTACTTTACTGTCCCCGGCTTTCCTTTCCTCCACTCTCTCCATCAGCTGCTCTCCAAACCTCCTCCCATCCTGTTCCCCTGCTTCTGTGCTCTTGACAAGGCCAATAAAGTAGTCTTGTGCCTCAGCAGCCTCGTCTAGGTGCCTCTCTAAAGCTAATCCTGTTGTCTCCACACTCACAGAGCTACCAAGCTCTACCTTGGTGACAAATTCTACCTTGGTTGTCTTCTCTCCACTTTTTGTGATCTTTATTGCGACTTCTTCAGATGCCCTTTGTGCAGTACTTCTCAGAATGTTCCTTACAGCATTCCTTATCTCTTGGTTCTTCTTTGTTGGTTTCATAATAATCACAATAGTATCTTTAGAAATCTTGTGCAGCTTCATCACATTCCAGAACTCCCTATCTCTATGCCCCACACGACTTACTGACGCCAAGTTCTTCCTTCTTCTCACAACAACTTCCCATGTCCCCTTCTTTGCCTCAACAACCCTCTCAACGTCTCCTGTTGTTTCTTGACGGACTCTGCTCTCAAAGTCCCAGAAGTAGGCAGCAGCTTCCTCCAAACCTGCTCTAACTGTCACTGTTGTCTTTCCCCATCCCTTTCCCTTCTTTTTTACCTTAATCCAGATATCTGACAAAGGGAATGCACCTTCAACCTTTTGTTTGCCTTCAGGTTCTAGGAACTTAGCATCAAATGTCTCAGTGGACATTTCTTTGATTTCACCTATTTCACTTACTATCTGGATCCTTGATGAAGCATCAATGTCTCTGCCTCTGTCAAACTTCTTTCTCAAGTCTGAGACTTCTCCGAGAAATTTTGATGCAAGCTTGTTCATAATGGAAGAGTAGAAAACACCACCAAGCTCTATCTTTGCTGTGAAAGTCACTGATGTTTGTGGCACACCTCCAATAGGGTCAAGCGGCTCAAACACCCATACTGTGTGTGCCTTCCCTAAAACACTCCGACTCTTCACTGGAAAGTCTTCATAAATCTCCTCTGTATCTGCAGCATCAATAATAACTTTGCCATCATATTGCTTGAACCAGGTCAATTTACTCCTTCCCTCACGAGGAGAAAAACCAGGGAGACCAAGATTCCTTGTTGTGATGTAATAGAAGGTGTGGTCGTTAACATTTTTGATGTGATACTCAGTGATCCCTCGCTCCTTTGCAGTGTTAAGGTATTCTCTTGAATCCAAATAAAACTCATAGGCAGCACACTCCTCCACACTAGCATCAACCACAGTAGTGGCAAAACCAGTCCCACTGCTTGCCCCATCAACATGAACTAGCTTCATATTGACCCTCTCATCGGGACTCTTCAGATCATCAAAGTTCTTATCCACCTTGCACTGCTCATAAAACTCTTTCCCCTTCCTGATTGCAACCTTCTCCTCATCAGTATAATCTTGGTGTTTATTCTTGATGATGTTGACGAGCAAGGCCAGTGCAGCTTTATCAACCTCTTCATCCTGCTTGAAGGAATTCCTGAGTGCTGCTAACGTACTAAGAATGCGTGGGGTTGATCTCTTGACAATCTTAACAGGAATGTGCCCCCCTGTGTCCATGTATTGCGTCAATGTAAGTTTACACTGGAGAATGCCATTTTGGTCCTCAATATTCTCAGCAGTGAGAATGCCACTTGTTCTTGCAAGCACAAGATTTCCAAGGTTTTCCCCATAGTCCACCTGCTTTTTAGCTGGGA
This sequence comes from Triparma columacea, assembly GCA_030267965.1. Lineage (NCBI taxonomy): Eukaryota > Bolidophyceae > Parmales > Triparmaceae > Triparma > Triparma columacea. Next base: position 60,411 of record BRYA01000123.1, on the reverse strand, counting down.
CAAACGCTATAGACGTGATGCCATCTTGATGTCCCTTTTGCCAAACATATCTCATGACGGCCTCTCTTTTCCAAAAGGGGAAGGGAAGTTTCGTTACTACTGCAAATAGCTTCTCATTGATCCTTCCCTGTCCTTTCATCCTTATCTCAAGTCTTGCAGGCTCCCCTTTTTCTCTGCTCTTTAGCATCCTCTCCCTGCTGCAGTACTCAAAGAACCAAGCAGCTGCGTCCTCGGCTGAGCAGTCGGTGACACACTCAGCTCTACCAAAAGTGAGTGTCTTTTTTCCTTTCTTCTGCTGCTTGTACATGATCTCCATCTTCACTCCCCCATAAGGTGACTCGAGAGGCCCCCACCCTTCTTCATCCTCCCCACCAAAGAGCTCCTCCAACTCCCCAAACACCTTCTTCTGGTCCTCATCCAAGTCAACACCCTCCCTCATCCTCTTCACCAAGGCCCCCCTGACCTCAGCATCGACCATCTTCCCGTTCCTCCTGAACTTCTTCTGCAACCTGTTGGCCTCAACTAGCTGACTACTTGCAAGGTAGTCAATTGCTTTGTCCATCAGTGTCTTATGAATGCCACTGAATTTCAGATCAACTGTTTGAATGCGTGTCACTCTGCAGACATTTGGGGAAACCTCGGCCATGATGTAGATTCCTCTTGTTACTCCAACTACAAAGCCCTCCTTGCTAAGGTTGGTGAGGCTTACCCCATAATATTCACGCAAAGGCACAAATCCTAGCATGTATGCAGTCTGGCAATTGTCCAATTTAGCCTCCTTCCACACAAACCAATTCTCAAATAGTCGATTGGTGGCGGCAGGGACCTTAACGCCAGTATGACAGTGCATGCTCCTAGTTCCCTCAAATTCATTCCTGATAACCCTTGGTAAGTTCCCATTATTTTTGAAGTGCTCCTCTGACCACTCAAATGCGTCAAGCAGAAATTGCTCTGCCAATACACCCTTTGCTGGCTTGTCCACAGTGACCCCAAAGGCTGCGCACACATTGTCCCCCTCTCTCCACAGGAACTTGTCAATGCCCTCTTTCAGTGTCCCCTTGATTCTCTTCCCCTTTGTGTGAAGTTCCTTCTCTAGACTCCCAACCCTCTCCAACATTGCCTCCTCCTCTATTGTCAGAGGCGGTGCCCTTGGCATGACCTCTTCCACAAAGTGCGCCTTCCTCCGCTCGTCAATGACTGCAGGCTGTCTGAACTTCTTCATGACTTCCTCTAGAATTCCCTTCCATGAAACAAATACATCCTTGTAAGCTACTTTCTTGATACTGTTGATGCTTTTTTTCCTTTCAATGTTTGGCCTTGCTTTCTTGACACTGCTGATGCTGCTGTTTATCCTTCCAACGTTTAACCTACCAGATTTAAAGCTTTTGACTATGCTAATGTCTAGTTTCGATTTCCTCTCTGTTGCCCTCTCTTCTGCCTTAAGAGTTCCCACCACAGTGACTCCAGTTTGTCCAAACCCAAAGTCAGTGAAGCTGAGCTTGCCCTTAATGACACCTCGCTTGACAGTCTTGGTATTTGTTAACGCTAGAATTTTGACAAGCTTTGCAGTTGCCTCATCAGAAAGGTCATCCTCATCAAGGGGTGCCAACTCCATAATGTTCGTCGATTTGTCAGGAGAGACGATTTTGACGTCGAGGAGATATTCGACAAACTTATTCCCGCTGCCGTAGTGCTGCCAGTAGACGAGTCTGTGAACGACTCCTTCCTTTTCGTCATACTCCTGGAGGGTCTTCCTCCGGAACTTGCCCTGCTCGCAATCGGTGAGGAGAAAGTCAATGATCTTGTCGCGCTCGTCGTGGAAGACATCAGCAAGCTCCATAACCTTCACATCGTCGCCGGTGGAAGTGTCAACGAGGCCTTCAACTGCTCCTCTCTCCTCAAGAAGCTTCACAAGTTTGCCTTGCTCGGGTCCAAGAGCTGCGTAATCGATATCAACTGGTCCTTGCGTAGTGGAAGAGGCGTGATCGGGGCTAGAGAGGGACTCCGGGGGGTCTTTATTCCTGACGGTGTTGTCAGGATCTAATGTCATGGACTGAGCAGCAGTGGCGTTGCTGACAGTCGCAAGGCCGACTGGCGTGCGACCGGGAATCGCGCTCCCGACAGCAGGCGGTATAGCGCTTAGATTGGTCTCGCCTGCTACTCCACTGTTTAAGGGATCTTCGGAAATGTCGGCGTTGACATTTTCAAATCCAGGCTGAAGATGAGGATGGCAAGAAATTTCTGGGGATGGTTTTGGGGGAATTTTTGGTGAAAAGGGGTCAAAAAAGGCAAGAATCTGAGACTACCTCGGAATGGCTTCCCAGAACGATCAAAATACTCTACTCTTCGTCTACACAACTACGCAAACTCACCTCGTCTAGCATCCTCATGAGAGCTTCTAGAGACTGTGAAGGGGACAATATTGTTGTAAAAGTGAGATAAAAATACAAAGTTTCAACGCGCCCTCCCGCGAATCTCCCGCTCTCCCCTAGAGTATTAAAATGTGTTTTTCTTTTCCAGCTCTCAACGCACAACTCACCTTGTCCGGCGTCCTCATGACCATTTTCAGAGTCTGCGGTAATGGCGATTATGGTGTTTGTTATGTTAGTCAACAACATGAAGAGATTTCAACGCGTGCTCCTCGTTTCTGTGTAGCAAATCAAGCGCCCCACGCGATTACCAGAGACGGAACCCATGCGGTCGCCGGAGACGGATCCCATGCGGTCGCCGCAGACCGGCGCGTGCGCCGCGGCCGCTGCGGCCGCCGCCCGTTGAGCTCGACGCCAAGGGCCAGGCCCTCCGCGAACGGCTCCGCCGCGTTCCGCACGCAGGCGGTGAGAAAAACTACAAGGGTCCCCCCCCCTGCGACTCCCTGAATCGAACTTACCTCGGTCTTGTCCAGCGTCCTCATGAGAGCTTTTAGATTTAGAGACTGTGAAGGGGACAACACAACACATTGCAAAAGTAAGTGAGCAAAAGATACAAAGCTTCAACTCATCCTCCCGCGACTCTCCAACTCTCTCCTAGAGTATTAAATTGTCCTTTCTCTCTTCTGGCGCTTAATACACAACTCACCTCGTCCAGCATCCTCGTGACCATTTTCAGAGTCTGCGGTAATGGCGATGAGGGTTTTGTTAGTCAACTGAAGAGATTTCAACGCGTGCTCCTCGATTCCATGTAGAAGATCAAGGGTCTCCCCCCCTAAACCTCCCTGAAACGAACTCACCTTGGTCTTGTCCAGCGTCCTCGTGAGAGCTTTTAGATTTAGAGACTGCGAAGGGGGCAACACAACACATTGCAAAAGTGAGAAAAAAAACTACAAAGCTTCGATGTGTCCTCCCTCGACTCTCCCGCTCTCCCCTAGAGTTTTTAATGTGTACTTTTTTCTTCCGGCTCTCAACACATAACTCACCTCGTCCGGCATCCTCCTGACCATTTTCAGAGTCTGCGGTAATGGCGATTATGGTGTTTGTTATGTTAGTCAACATGAAGAGATTTCAACGCGTGCTCTTCGTTTCTGTGTAGCATATCAAGCGCCCCACGCGGTCGCCGGAGATGGAAACCATGCAGTTGCAAGAGACGGAACCCATGCGGTCATCCAGAAGCGCGCCCCATGCGGTCGCCGCCGCAGACGGAACCCATGCGGTCGCCGGAGACGGATCCCATGCGGTCATCGCAGACCGGCACGCGCGCGCGTGCGCCACGGCCGCCGCCCGTCGAGCTTGACGCCGAGGGCCAGGCCCTCCGCGAACGGCTCCGCGCATTCCGCACGCAGGCGGTGAGAAAAAATACAAAGTTTCAACGCGCTTTCCCGCGACTCTCCCGCTCTCCCCTAGAGTATTAAAATGAAAGTTCTCTCTTCTGCCGCTCAACGCACAACTCACCTTGTTCGGCATCCTCAAGACCATTTTCAGAGTCTGCGGTAATTGCGATATGGTGGATGTTAGTCAAAGTGAAAAGATTTCCACACGTGCTCCAACATATCGTCCACGTTTCCCTGTAGAATATCAAAGGTCTCCGCCCCTACAACCCCCTAAATCGAACTCACCTTGTCCAGCGTCCCCATGGGGTCTTTCAATTGCAGAAGACCGAGTAACTTGCCCCTCATGGCCTAGATCGGGTACTGAATGGCAGTTATCGAGTATCGGGACGTCGACCTGAAGTATATGAGTCTCCTCCGAACGCTCTTCTCTCCCTCCTCGGGATTCATTTTTCGTGTCCATGTGCTGTGAGCTCAACTCTCTAGCGCGCGAGGGATTTAGAAGCTGTGGGGGCATGTGTACGTTTGGTGAGAGTGAGAATACTGCCGGTATCGTCCCATCTTTGAGAGAGATGTTGCCCTCGATCACTCAAGCCGGCATTTGGGCCCCTTCTGAGAACACACCCACACACAACAGATTCACTCGCCTCCTCCTCAGGGCCTTTTTCTTGCCACTTTCTGTCCATTTACGCGCATCCTCAGCTAGGGTTAGGGCTATATTCTCCCGTTGATCCTCTCCAATAACCTACCTACTCAGCACCCGTCTTGTAGCCCCACTCCTTCAAGGGTGCTTCAAAAAAAAACGCCCTAACCCTGTTAACTGTAGATTTGTACTTCACTTATGGCCGTTGTACCGCCCACAATTTGAATTCTCCCGAAGCTACTATTTTTACGCTTCTTAGGCACAACGACTCGGTAGTTGTCTGTTTGGCTACAATAATTAGGGCCTCACTGTTATGAGAATCGAGAATTGAGTTGAGGTGTTGAGCGTGTTTTTTTTTGCAGAACCCTAGACTAAAATATTTGGTTTGGTTTGGTGCAGACGGGGTACAGCCCGATCTGTGCAGCAGGGCGAGTGAGCAGGAGATAGAGAAGTTCGAAATTTGCGAGCCACGAAAAGTACTTTTCAGCGCAATAATATAGGTTTCACACACTAAAATGAAAACAACAGCTTTTGTCACCTCCCAATCCTAAATTTCTAATACCCGAGTCTCTTCTTTCTGCTCCTCCCCCCCGTCCCTCCGTATCCCTTATTAATTTTCTTGCCCTCTGTAGTCTTCCCTAGGTTCCCGAGTGCTCCACCGTTCTCATCTCCCCCTTGAAAGATATCGTCTTCTTCAACCTCGTTATCTTCCCCTTCCACACTCTCCCCCCCCTCAGACTCCCTTACAGTCCTCCTGTCCTTCTTCTCAGGTTTGTACTCAATGTAGTCCTCCTCCTCCTCCTCCTCCTCCAGATCCTCAAGCTGTGCTTTCTTCGCCTTCAGTACCTTCTTCCTCTCCTGTTGGTTCTTAATCCTTTTAGCAGCCCTCATTTTCGCCCGTTCAGCTTTCTCCGCCGCGTTCACGTTGCTCATACCGTGGCTGTTCTCTTCGTTCATTTTCCTCTCCAATTCCTCCAGCGTCTGCTTAAGGTTGGGCGACGCGAAGGACTTCCCCTTCTTCAAGATGGCTGCAAAGTGCCCGAAGATCTCAGAGTCAAACAGGCAGTCCTTGTAGACCTTGAACCCGTCGTTCAATGTCTTCACGCTCTTCTCCGTAGTCTTGAGGAGGGAGAGGCAGAGCGCAAGGTCCCTCTTAACGTTGATGCTCGCGGCGGTTTCGAACCGCTTCATGAGCTTGTCGACTAGAGCGTCGCTTAGCTTGTCCTTTGTCATGAAGGATAGCAGGAACGACATGATGTTCTTAAAGTCGCTGCGCGAGACCTTGGCGTCCGTGGAAAGTAGGCTGACCACGTCAGGTATCAGGTTGTAGACGGGGTTGTTTGACCGCTTGGAGAGCTCGTTGAAGAGAAGCTTGGACATGTCCGAGAGCGTCTGGTCCTTCGAGACGATCAGCATGGCTACGCTCGCTACGTTACCCTTGATCTTTATCATGTCGTTGAGGATGAGGTGGGAGAGCACTGACATGGAGTGCCTCTTCACCGTGGGGGAAGGGTCAGCGAGGTTCGAGTAGAGGTGAGCGGTGTAAGGCTCGAACGTGTTGGGGAACCGGAAGGCGAGGTCGCCTAGGGCGATTACTAGGTTCGCGCGGAGGGTGGTGTCGCTTGACTTGTTCTTGGAGAGCGAAGTCAGGAGGAGGGGGAGCTGCTTCTCGCAGAAGCTGTTGCTGATGGACATGAACTTCGCCAGCGCCATGGTCGCGCATGATTGGAGGAGGTCGTGGGTGTAGGCCCCGCTCTCGTTGGCTACGACCCTCACGATGAGGGGTCCGAAGACTCCCAGGAGTCCCCTTCCTACGATTTCCTTCTCTGCGATGTCGTCCATTGTCTTCTCCGTAAGCGCCTCCTGTTCCTGCGCTACCCCTAGCTCCGCCTCGATGTCGTTGTTGTCCGAGTCGGAGTCGGAGGAGGAGCCGGGGGCTACGGCTTTCTTTGCCTTGCCCCTCTTGTTCTTGTCTGCGAGCTCCTGCTTGTGGACGGTGCGGGAGGAGTTGCCCTTCTTAAGCTAATGGAAGGGGTGAGGAGGGAAGGGGAGGGGACGGACCGAGGAGCGAACCAAGGAGGTGTCAAATAAAGTAAACTCGGTCGTTGCATTTCTCCATATATGAATTCCTCCCCCCCCCCCCTTCTCCTCTTCTTCGACTGCTTACCTCCTTCGTGATGCTTTCTGTGTAAAGTAGTAGTTTAAGTGCCAGGTGTCCCGCCGTGAAGAAGAACCTGCTGAGGAGCTGCGGCGCCGCCTTCTCTTCCTTGAACGTCGCGGCGGCCATGGCCTTGATTATGTCGGCTGCGTGGCTGTCGGGGGTGGAGGAGATTGTGAAGATGGCGTCCATGCAGGCCTCGGAGGCTGCGAACCATTCGTTGGTGGACTTGTCGTCTTAAGAGGGGAGCAGGGGGGGGAGGGGGAGGGTTGGGGAAGTGGGGGGAGGGGTTAGGTTAAAGGGGGGAGTGTGTGTGTGTGTGTGTGTGTGTAATATATGATCCTTTCGTGTGAGTTGCGCTATTGTTTTCCTTCCTTCCTTCCCCCCCTTCCCTTCCTCCTCTTACCTTCCGTGTTAATCCAGTCTCCCCTAACGACAGTTTTACACGCTTCAATAAGGTTGTCAATGATGATATCTTTCGCCCCCCCCTTCTCAACCTGTTCTTGTATCCTTCCAATTTTCTGGAGCGCCACAGCCGCCGCGCGGGCGGTCTTCCAGTCCCTGTTCTTCTCAACGTATTCCCCGAACCCGGCCTCCTGGAGGTGTTTTAGTCTCGAAGTTGAGTCGACAAGTGACGGGTCGGCGGAAGCTCCGAATGCTATGTTGAGCATGGCGGCTGACCGGGCTGGTCCTGTGGCCTTGGCGCTTACGCTCCAGAGGATAAGGAAGACCTCGTTTGGGATCACCTCGTCCCTGACTAGGTGGCTGGGTTTTAAGTGCAAAGGAAAGATGGGGGTGGGGGAGGGCTTTTGTGTAAGCCAAAGGGTACGGCAAAGTTTAAATAACCCTTGGAACCGCTTTCACGATAATATATATATATATATACGTATATATTTGGTAGTCCCCCCTATCCATCCCATCCTCTCATCTCACCTGATAGCTTCCTCGATACTAACTTGTTCGCATATAGTGCTTTCCCCGACCAGCACAATCAAATTATGCGCAATCAATTTATCCTCCAACAACTTCTTCCCGTCCGTCCCGGGTTGTCCAACGAATACATCAACGAATGCTTTAAGTACCTCTTGCTGTACTTGTTTCTCGCTGCTCCACATCAAGCTAAGTGCGTTCCTCATCCCGGTAATCGCGCACGGCAGTTGGAACTGTTTAGCCCTCACGTAAAACCTCAGTGCCTCAACGACGTCGGAAGTGCTCTTGGACATGAGGAGGCTCTCTAGCGCGACGTTGGCACCCTCGAGGCACGAGATGAACTGTAGCGCCTTTGCCGTGAATTCCAGGGCGTTCATTTTAGCCGCCCTTTCCTCCCTCCGAGCCTCGTTCTCGACAGTGTCCTCCTGCTCGTCCTGTTCGGCCTTCTCAACCTCAGCAATTGCTAGTTCGAGTTCAGCCTTCCTCCTCTCAATATCCTCTTCGGTTTCCTCCCCCTTATCTCTCTTATCTTCCATATCCTTCTGCATCTTCGCGACCCCCTTAGCCTTAATCTCGCTCTCCAATTCATTCCCTTCAAACCACTCCTTAAGTTCCTTCATTTTCCCTTCATACGGGCTTGGGTCTAACGTGCTGCTGAAAGGGTTCATTTCCAGACACGTCGTAAGCAGCTGCATCGCGTTCCTCCTAACCATGACGGTTTTATCCTGCAGTCTATCGATCGCCATAACCGTCACAGGGTGGACTCTGTCGAGCGGGAGGTTACCGGCGGAGATTAGGGAGCCCCACGACTTTAGGACGGCGGTACGGGTGAAGGAGGAGGTGTCGTGGGCGCGGAGGGTTAGGACGTCTAGGAGGGACGAGGTTGTCTTGGCGTTGTGGGCCAAGGAGGTTGACTGAGGAGGGAGGGGGTGCGGGGGGGGATGATTGTTAGTATTCGGTTATCCTTACTAAACCTTTGAGCCGTTGTAAGTGTCTCTCTCTCATGTCTCCTCCCATTTCTAATGAATCTAAAGTACCATACTCTCACCTCCTCCTTCCTCTCCTCCTCCTCTTCCTTATCTTCACCATCATCCTTCTCGTCGTCCTCCTCTTTGCCCTCCTTCTCCATTCCCTCCTCTTCTTCCTCTTCGTTTTTAGCGCCTGCAATAATCCCTAGCGCAACAACAACGTTACTCCTAAGTTGATACGGTTCCCTCTCCAGTAACCCAACGCACAGACTAACGTACTTCCTAAGTACCTCCGGTCTCCTCTTCGCGATGGCTGGGAGGAACCCCGACACGTTCTTGGTGGATGTAATGGATGCTTTAGTACCGTCGCATTTTACCTGGGATATATCCCTAAGCATTTCCTCCATTACGCTCGTGTCTTTAATGCCCTTACACATCTCAGCGACTAGGTCTGACGCGTGCTCGAAGGAATGCATGAGATCCATCAACGCAGCGACGACCGTGCTTACATTACCACCTCCTTTAATCGTAGTTGCGATTACATCTAACGCAAAGGACTTCATATGACGGGGACGGGATACTGACTCGAGAACCTGGTATGATATCCTTGTTGGGATAGAGACGTACTCCTCATCGGATACTCCGAGCTTCCAGAATTTTGAGGAGTGGGTGCACATTACGGAGGCGGCTAAAGACATACACTTCATCGCCATGGCTTGACTGGCGTTGTCGATTGTGTTGGAGTCGTCCGAATCGGAGGTTGAGGTGCCCTCTTTGGTGGATTTTTTAGACTTGGATGTACCTGAGGATGCGAGTGAGTTTAGTTTGTAGGAGGACTCTAGGGAGGACATGGAGGAGAAGAGGAAGTAGAGGTGGAGACCGAAGTAGTCGTAGAAGTGGGCGGGGACCATGGCCTGGGGTGCGTTCTGAGTGGAAGGGGAAGGGGGTGAAATTGGGGAGGGGGGTATGCGTTAGAGGGGGTAAAGGGAGGGGGGGGGGGGAGGGGGGGGAGGATAAGGAGAGAGAAGAGTGTGGCGTGGGGGGAGGAGAAGGAGAGAGAGAGAGAGATGTCGATATATAATAAGATCAGTTGTACGCACCTTGTCCCTGTTACTAACTTCTCTCTCCACTTGTTCAGCTGCGATCTCCACAGCTTCAACAATAGCCTGAATAAGCCTCCCCCTACTCTTGGCGCTCAGACTACCCTGCTTACGGACTAAGGTATAGAGGGACTGGATACGGGTGGAGGAAGGACCGGTGAGACCGAAGGGGGTTGAGGGGGAGAGAGAGTAGGTTAGGGATACGGAGGTTAGGCAACTGTGGTTTTTGCTGAACTTTTGATTGGAGATGAAGATCTCATTTATCTAAAGGGGGGGGGGGGAGGGCGGCGAACGAAGCGAGCCGTGGGGGGGGATTGGGGGGGTGGTTTTGGGTTGCGGGTTAGTGTATTGTGAGATTGTTTGGGTTGGTTTGGTGTTTGTTTGTATGGATGTGAGTAGGTTTATATGTTTGTGCGTGTGTTTATATGCGTATATGTGTGTGTATGTGCATGTATATACATACATACCCATATACACATATAACAGATACATATAGTCATACAGGGTCATATTATTAGACATATATAAATAGGTTTGTTCGATTGTTGGTGGGAAGGTCCCTTATTTTTGCTCATTTTCAATCAATTCGATATACACATATATGTATGTGTCACAAATTACACATAGTAATCGTATATTAGTATAATATGTTTGTTATATCCCAAATAGTCTCAAAATAGAGTCATGATGATTTGAACTTACAAGATCATCGAATGCAGCAGCTCTACTCATATCATCAGCATCTTCATCAAAATCGTTAGGATAAGGTAAAAGATTGTAAGGCTCATCCTCAAGATCGCTTAAAGCTGTGGGTACAGTAAAGGTTGGTGAGATATCTTCCATGTCAACACAAAATGGACAAAAATGGAGATGGAGAAAATGAAAAAGAGGAAATGAAATGAAGAAAGAGGAGAACAAGGAACCTCATTTTCTTCTCATTAAATATCATCATATGAATGTGGTGATGTATTAATGCATATATATACATACACATACACATAATACAAACAAACAGAAGCTCTTAGCTTATACAGAGGAATTAATTCCTAGACAATCCTCAGGCCTATTCATATCACCCTATTTATAGCCTAATACACACATATGGGGTATATTAACATGCTCTTCACCGTCATTATCTCCTTATTATTCCTCATCTCCTTTATTACTACTACTGTATCATCCTTTACTTCTTCATCCTTTACTATATCATCCTTTACTTCAATTGGAGCTGGAACAATTAAGAGCAATTACCATCGTCATCACCATCATTATCTTCATCATCGGCGTCATCATCGTCGTTATCGTCGTCGTCATCAAGTAAGAGATTGTATAGCAGTAGAGGGTTGTGTGGTGAGAGGAAACACAAACTTGAGAGCTTTTCAACATGAGGGTATTGAGGATGAGGGTGTTGGGGAGGGGTATGAGAAGGGGCTGGAGGAGCATTTTGAGGAAGAGCATTTTGAGAAAGAGAAGAACAACAACGAGGAGGATATTAGCATTGGTAATGATGGCCGTGAAGATGAAAACAACTATGAAAACGAAGATGAAACAATATTCACCGACAACCAAGTCAACCCCCACTCAATCTCAACCTCAACCTCAACCTCAAAGATCCCCTCCGTAAACCAACAACTCTCCCTCTCAAATCTCTTCCCCTCCTCCTCCTCCACCACCACCTCCTCCTCCTCCTCCCCCGTCTCTCCCACCTCCCCCCCCCCCTCTCCCTCCTCCTCTACAACCCCTACCTCTAGCAACATATCGTACTTCTACCTTCAGAGTAGGCTCAACTTCACAGAGGAGGAAATGTGGGACGTCCTCTTCACAGCCTCGCCTGTACTAGGACTAAGAACGGGGACTATAGAGTCCAAGATACAGGCTCTATCAAACGCCTTATCCGAAGACTCTTCTGTAGACTCTTCCAAAGACTCTTCCAAAGACTCTTCCTCCTCCCCACCCTCCCCCTCATCTCTCCCTCCAGTACCTCCAATCGTCCTCACGATAATAAAGCTCCAACCAACCGTCCTCCAACTAAGTCCCTCAACCCTAACAAACCGCTGCTCCTACCTCCTTAAAACCTTCGGCTCCCCCTCGTACCGTACGGTTATTAAAAAACTACCATCAGTACTATGCTACGGGGACGATAACCTCTCCGTTAAATTCGAATTCTGGTCGTCGATACTAGGAGCAAGTTGGAAGTCTGCAGTTGTTTCTGAACCTGGTGTATTAAGCGGTAGCGTAGATGGTGACGAGTGGACGAAACTATCCGATTCACCTTCTCCCTTCTCAAATGATGATGATGATGATCAACCTACGGGTCTTAGAGAACGTTATGGTAACATCCTACTATACTTCAACGTCCCACCTCAAAAACTCCATACTCTACTATCACACAACCCGAAAACACTATTATATAAGAAATCTACCATGTCCGAGAAACTACAAACAATGGAAGAACTGGTAGGGGGTAAGGGCGAGGTTTTAAAGCTGCTTAACAAGTACCCTCGCGCTTTAGATTGGAGTGTATTAAAAACCATGGAACTAACCACAATTTTAAGTTCCTCCTGCTCACTAACAAAGAAGGAGAGGGGTAAGGTTGTTGTTAGAGTACCGAAGATACTTAGCATCGGGAAGGATAGAATGGAAGGGAGGATTAAATGGGTTGAAAGGATCGTGGGGAAGGAGGGGGTTAGAAGAGTTATACTACAGGTAAGGGGAGGGGGGGAAGGGGAGGGGGGAGGGGAATTACAAAGCAAACACACAATGAGGCAGATTGTGAGGAGTTTTTAATACACACACACACTAGACACGTTTAGACACTTTACTAAACAACAACACCCCACAACAAAACGCTCCCTCTCTCTCCACGTAGAACCCGAGTGTTCTAACGATAGGTACAACCTTATTAAACGTGAAGGTAGCTCTACTGGAATCGTGGGGTGTTTCCGTCCCCGTCGTTGTACTTGGTTGTCCAAACGTCCTCGCACTATCTACGACTAACTTGAATGAGAAATGGGTTATACTGAGCTCGAAATTCGGGGAGGTTAAAGCGAGATATGTATTAGAGAGGAGCCCGGTTTTAATCGCTTATAAAATAGATAGAGTTAGAGGGAGGTTGGAGGAACTTGATAGGGTGGGGAGGATGGAGGCTATTACACACTGTATTAGTAAAACTGATGAGGGGTTTAGGGAGTTTTTGGAAAGGGAAATTGAAAGAGGAGGAGGGGGGGGGGAAGAATGATTTTTATGTTGTTGTTGTATAATCAAGGAGGGCATATTCATTAACTTTTAGCCGATATTGACGTACGTCCAAATACATTCAATCCAAAAGTGATTGTGATTCCCTGTCCTGACTGGAAATGAGTTCCTCAAAAATCCCTATATCCTAATCCTCTTTGATACGCGGACGTTGAGTACGCGAACGTTGAATACGCCCTATCATACATCTACGAAATCTTAGGCATCGTTTCATCGCTCAAATCCCTCTCTTCTCCTCTCTACTCTCTCTCTACTTCTTCGACTTATTCTCCCTCCGACCTCTGTGTGTAACAGAATCTCTCCCACACTAAAATAATGCTCTCAATCTTTGACCTTGGCTCTCTTACCTCCGAAACCCTCGATTTAATCTTCGCATTCTATGAAACCCTGCCTAAAATCACCCCTTCTTCAACGCCTCATGATTACCACCTCATCCCCATCGCTTTCATCGGTCTCACATGGTGTAACCTCTTCACAAGACTAATCGTTAGGCTCCTCATAATATCCATCAAAGGTCCCTCAACCACAAATCAACAAAACGAACTAACAAACACCACCATAAATACCATAACACAACTAATATTCTCAATCCTAGGTACAACCACCTTCCTACAAGCCCAAGAACAGTCCAATGGTGAGGTTGACGCACGTGTTAAAATCTACTTTGTACTTCAGGCAGCTAGGCACGTTATGGAGGGGGGGCTTTTATTACTCTCTGATTATAGCAAGGTGAGTTTTCTGAGGGTTTTGGGGGGGACGGTGGCCTTTAATCGCACACATAAGATTTGAAACCTTTGCGCGCATGGAGGGTTGGGGGGGGGGGGGGGTCGAGTCATTTTTTATTTACGATGTTGGTTGCATTACGCTCCTTCCCCCCCTCCCCCCCTCCCCCCCCCCTCCCCTCACCCTCTCCCCAACCCAACAACACCCCCACGCTTCTCAGAAACCGACCCCCCACATGGTTCGTTTCGTCCTTGCTGTAACAATGATAAGTAGATCCTACATGCCGCTTACCATCCCCCTATTTGTCGAGGTCGGTCAAGACTGGATTGCTTTTTTCTACTCTTTCAAGGCAATGCTTTACTCCTGGGTTTACGGTTTTGATGTAGATGACGAGATTATGGAGATGAAGGGGATGGATGAGATGAAGATGAAGAAAATGAAGAGAACGAATGAGAAAGAGAAAAAGGAAATTGAAGAACTGCTTGAGAAACTTAAGGGAATGAAGAATGATAAGGACAAGAACAGCTGAACAACGAAGAAACACAGAACGGACACGAAGGATGTATAAACTACATAAACGCAGCACTTGCGAATAAGAAAACGAAAGAAAACTAATTTCTCAGCTTGTTATTTAAAAATACCATCATCACAAAGGACTCTCACCCGACAAACCAGGTGACCCTCCCCGTTCTCTCTCTTTCTTCCAAAATAAAGATAAATAAATAAAGTACGTTACATTTCTTTTGGCAATGCGTAAGTAGATTAGATCATCTTGGCGATAAGCTTGTTGATTTCCTCTCCCCTAGCCCCCGCCTCCCCTCCCTCGAGGAAGTGTAGGAGCTTGGTCTTGCTGCTGAATCCCCCTGACGGGCTCGAGAGTTTGAAGGTCCACAGGAAGTTGTTGGCCTGCTTGAAGTTGTCGCCGACGGTGTAAATCTCGTGGATTAGGTCGTCCACGCAGTCGATACCGTCGACCTTCAGGCCCTCGGTGATGACGGCGTTCTCGCCGATGGGGATGCGCTGCTTGTTGATCTTCCCGAACCCGCGCTTGAGGATGAGGGACTTGACGGACTTGAGGGAAGGGTATCCGTAAGTCACATAAGGCTCAATGAGGCGGAGCATGCGGATGGTGGCCTCGTTGAGCTTCACGAAGGCGCCGTTGTGGATCTGGCGGAGGCGGAAGAGCTGCATGATCTTCTTGGCCTTGGGGGAAACGCCGATGATACCGCGGATGCGGATGACAAAGCAAAGCTTGGGCTCCTGGGGGACGAAGTATCCACCCTTAGCCTTGGCCTCGCGGCGAGCGTCGATGGCGGCCTTCTCGGTGGCCTTGTACTCAGCGGCGTACTCGGCTCCGCGGGTGGCGAAAGCCTTCTTGTTGGCACGGTGGAGCTTCTTGGCAGCCTTGGCAGCTACGAGAGCATCCGCAGCAATCTTGGCCTGAGCGGCCTGCTTCTTAAGGACGGATTCGGGAGCCTTAGCCATTCTATTCTAAGAGAGGGGGGGAAGGAGAGGGCAAAGAGACGCGAGTTAGAAGGAGAATGGAAGTTACAAAGTTCACCACAGGAGCCTCGAGGGGGGGTTGAGCAATTGTTCAACCAAATCGTCGTTTTGTGGTATGCCATTCACTGTGGTTCGACATTAGGTGCATATTGTAGCGGTTATATCGTCGTGGGCGGGGAATGTATCCAGGAAAGCCGTATATTGCAAAAGTCTGAAGCTCGATATCGGGTCACAAGGTGGGCTTGTTCTGGGCTGGGTGTCACATATATCGCATTTCGTTCGTTCGAGAGGTCTTAAAAAGAGACAGGTGGCACATCGCTGAAAGGGGACGGGGTGTTTCGCACGTTTGGAGGAGTTTGGAGGTGAAGGACTCACTGTCGATTTTGGCTTTTTCTTGATGAGGAAATAGGGTGATGAGACATGTTGGAGAGCTCTTCAAAATTGTGATGGACGTGACGGGTGGGAAGGATGAGGGGTGGAGGGGGGGCGTTGATGCATTGTGGTGTGTGCAGTGTGTTTTGTTGGGGCGGGGGGATGCGGGAGACTTGAAAATTTGAAGTTTCATGCCAAACATGGTGTGGACACCAAAAGCAAAACATGCGTCACTCCAACCACGACATTTTAATTGCATGCCCTAGCGCTTTGGCGAGGTTAAGTGTTGGGGCACAGAATACGGCGGCTAAAAGTGCTTCGTGTTTCTCACACAACAACATAACATCCTTTATTTAGTATATCACTTTTCAAACAGAAACCACCCTGTTATATCCCCCCCAACCCCATTCATCCCCGACTACGCTTGCACTGTCTTTGTTTCGTTTGGGTGGATATTATGATATCCAGTTTGGTTTATTTTTTATGGATTTTTTTGTTTATATTTTCACGAACGTCAACGCTCAAAGCAGCCAGAGTAAATATTTACTCGGACTTCTTGGGGAGAAGGACGGCGTGGATGTTGGGGAGGACTCCACCAGCAGCGATGGTGACTCCGCCAAGAAGCTTGTTGAGCTCCTCGTCGTTCTTGACGGCGAGGGTGATGTGCCTGGGGACAATCCTGGTCTTCTTGTTGTCGCGGGCGGCGTTTCCGGCGAGCTCGAGGATCTCAGCGGTGAGGTACTCGAGGACGGCGGCAAGGTAGACACCGGCTCCGACTCCGACGCGGGAAGCGTATCCGCCCTTCTTGAGGTAGCGGCCGACACGAGCGACGGGGAACTGAAGTCCAGCCTTGGAGCTAGAGCTCACGGACTTTCCGGATCCACGTCCTCCCTTTCCCTTTCCTTTTCCTGCGGGTGGGGGGAAGAGGGAACGGATGGGTAAGAAGAAGGCCTTGGTTGTTGATCATTCCAGCCCCCCTTGGCGGGACCTCGAACAAGGATTCCATTTCAGCCCCTCTCCGGGTTTAATCAAAATAGAAAACGTGGCGCAAGCCTCGCCCGACCCATTGCGAAGCCCCCGAGCAACTCTTTTACGCACCTTTTCCAGACATGTTGATAGAGTGTTTAAGTTAATAAATTGGCGATCACCCCCCGACCTTTCCTCCCGCGACATGAATTTTTTTGACGTGCCGTGGCAAAACACACCCTGAGCCATTTTCTCATTGGCTGGATTTTGTAGGTAGGACCTACTGGGTCTGTACCAGGAACCTGAATGTTCTGCGAGTTTGCGAGGCGGAGGATAGGGCATGGGCTCCCCCAGGAAGGTCAATTTAAATCAACTTACAAGTGAGTGTCCCAGTCGCACC
>BRYA01000123.1:0-42846 GCA_030267965.1 Triparma columacea | reverse complement strand
CAGCCCGCAACATTGGTGCCTGTCCAATGATAAGGGTCCATTTTAGGTGCTGTGGCAAATTTTTCCTGCAACATTGGGAATCCTCCCTTTTGATTGGCCGGGCTACTTTCCCGTAACATTGGGGTCGATTTTGGTCACGGCAGGAGCGGCAATTAATCAATGTGAGAAAGCAATCATGTATAACTGACGTCGCAATGTTATTTTCCCGCCACCGGCATTTCAATTATATCTCCGCGCCACCTCCAAACTTTTGGAGACCGCGGTCGTCCTGAAAGGCACAAAAAAGACCTCGGCACCGCCTCCCTCGTCTCCTCCAATTTTTTACTGACATTCCCCTCCCTCCTCTCCACCCCGCAGTTATCAAAATGGCTCGTACCAAGCAGACCGCCCGTAAGTCCACCGGAGGAAAGGCCCCCAGGAAGCAGCTCGCCACCAAGGCCGCCCGCAAGTCCGCCCCTGCCACCGGCGGAGTCAAGAAGCCCCACAGGTACCGCCCCGGAACCGTCGCCCTTCGCGAGATCCGCAGGTACCAGAAGTCCACCGAGCTCCTCATCAGGAAGCTCCCCTTCCAGCGCCTCGTCCGCGAGATCGCCCAGGACTTCAAGACCGACCTTAGGTTCCAGGGATCCGCTGTCCTCGCTCTTCAGGAGGCTGCTGAGGCTTACCTTGTTGGCCTCTTCGAGGACACCAACCTCTGCGCCATCCACGCCAAGCGCGTCACCATCATGCCCAAGGACATCCAGCTCGCCCGCCGCATCCGTGGCGAGAGGTCCTAAATTGCTTCCTAGTTCCTTCGCGATAGTTGCCCAGTAATGGGAAATTGTCGAGGGGGGACAAAGGCAGCGATTGGTCACTGATCGTACAACATATACCAAGAAAAAAACCCATAAAAATAAAACAAAAACTGGGAATCATTATTCCCACCCAAACTCAACAAAGAACATGTCACATTGAGGTCGTATATTGATACGTTCGCAAGGGAGGAAAGGAGGTGGGACGGGTTGTAATACTAGATAAAGGATTGTTGTTGTACCTAATCTGTCCACTTGTGCCGCCTTCCGCGAGGGTTGTTTTGTCATGTCTGCGACAGTGTTGGTTGAATGGTGAATGATGGAAATGCATCGCAATTTCATCGCGGGATCCTGCGCCCCCCCACGTTTTCCTATCGACACCATGCGCCGGGGTCCGCTCTTAAAATGGCGCCGTCTGAGCGTGCATGTTTGTTGCTTTTGACGTCCACCACTTTTGGCATGAAACTTCAAAATTTTCAAGTCCCTCGCATCCCCCCGCCCCAACCAAACACACTGCACACACCACAACGCACCAACGCCCATCCTCCACCCCGATCCTTCCCACCCGTCACGTCCATCACAATTTTGAAGAGCTCTCCAACATGTCTCATCACCCTATTTCCTCATCAAGAAAAAGCCAAAATCGACAGTGAGTCCTTCACCTCCAAACTCCAACAAACGTGCGAAACACCCCGTCCCCTTTCAGCGATGTGCCACCTGTCTCTTTTTAAGACCTCTCGAACGAACGAAATGCGATATATGTGACACCCAGCCCAGAACAAGCCCACCTTGTGACCCGATATCGAGCTTCAGGTTTTTGCCAAATACAGGCTTGCCCGGCTTCGAATACCCCACAAGACCATATCCCCACAATAAAATATATACAATATCATATCCCATGCCATGGTGTTTCAAATATGCACAGATTACCTGATATTTCCCTCCTCTCTTCGACAACCCCCTCTCCCACCTTGCTTGAAAAATCGCCCCCCCTAACCCGCCGCCTTTTCCTATCCCTCTCTCTCCCTCCCTCAGACTTTCTATAATATAAAATGACTGACTCCAAGGCCAACGTGATGAAGGATATCAAGATTGACAAGCTCATCTTGAACTGCTGCGTTGGAGAGTCTGGCGATCGCCTTACCCGTGCCGCCCGTGTGCTCGAGCAGCTCACCGGCCAGCAGCCTGTTTTCTCCAAGGCCCGCTACACCGTGAGGACCTTCGGCATCAGGCGTAACGAGAAGATCTCTTGCCATGTCACTGTCCGTGGGGACAAGGCTGCTGAGATCCTCGAGCGTGGCCTCAAGGTTAAGGAGTTCGAGCTCCTCCAGAAGAACTTCTCTGCCACCGGAAACTTCGGATTCGGAATCAACGAGCACATCGATCTCGGAATCAAGTA
Source organism: Triparma columacea (assembly GCA_030267965.1). NCBI lineage: Eukaryota > Bolidophyceae > Parmales > Triparmaceae > Triparma > Triparma columacea. The sequence continues at coordinate 40,656 of BRYA01000123.1, read as the reverse complement.
CGACCCCACCACTGGAATTTACGGCATGGACTTCTTTGTCTGCCTCACCCGCGCCGGAGCCCGCGTTGCCAGGAGGAAGACCCGCAACCAGAAGGTTGGTTTCCCCCACAAGCTCACCAAGGAGGATGCCATCACTTGGTTCCAGGACAAGTACGAGGGAGTTGTGCTCGCCAAGGCTGAGTAAGATTTGCTTGTAATGAAAAAAAAATAAAACAGAAACCACGAGCTTACTTCGTTACGATCGTTAGATGTCTGCAACGATGCAATCCCCGCCCCCTGTCATTTTAATATTTTCCCTTCTCCGGACGTTCTCCCAATTTTCATTTTTCTTCCTCCTCCTCCTTCCTTCTGCTGTTGTGCTGGGCCTTGTCCTCCTTGTTAAACCCTCTTTCACCCCCCCCCACGTCACCGCCTTTCCCTTCCCCTCCATTCCTTGTTACCCTCGCGCCTTTCAAAATGTCTGCTGCGACTTCCCCATCGTCGTCGCGTCCCCCCACCCCTTCTAATGAAGGTCAACCGACTGCCCTGACCTCTGCCGTTGAGCAGGCAGCCCCCTCCTCTTCGATTGTGGCCGCCACTATGATGCGCCTCCCCGCTGATCAGCTAGCGAAGCTCCGTACGGACTTCATATCGAAACCTGGGGGGCTAACAATGAACCAATTTATCTCGGTCATGCTCAAGTACTCGGAGAAGCAGGTGAGAACCAGGTTCTGAACGTCGGCGTGCACCTTCCTCCTAACCCCCCTTCCCCTCCTTTATCCCACCGCAGGATGCCCTAGCTAGGGAGGCGAGTATGCGCCTAGCCCGTGTCCCCACCCCCAAGAATAACTCACAGAGGGGAGGGGAGACAAGACTTTCAGTCAACACTTCCTCCTCCCCTCAGAAACCTGCCATCAGACAACCTCCCGCTAGACTTGTGAGCACCGTCGCCGACCTTGTCGAGCTCTTCCACCAGATCGATGTGAACGGTGACGATTCCATGGAGTGGGACGAGTTCACTGGCTTCATCATCAACATGGCCATGGCTTCCACCACGGACTTCCACTTCCACGACCACTGGAAGGTCCGCCCGGTCGTGGATGCGAACGAAAAAACTGCCTCCGATGACCGCTGTCGGGTTCCGTGCGTCAAGTGGATCCCAGAGATCCAAAGAATCCTCATTGCCGCTGGCCCCATGGTCCAGGTGTACGACCCATACAACCGGGGAGTGGGAGACAAATTGGCGGGGGAGTTAGGAGGCATGCAACTCTGTGGTAAAATATTCCCCTACGATTGTGAAGAGGTGAGTAAAGTAGTTGTTCATGTGTAGAGTAACACTGGCTGTTCTTTTCTGTCTGCAACCCCCCTCACCCCTTCTCCTACCCCTATCCCGCCGCCCAGGATTTTGCTTACAAGCGCAGAATGATGAGAGGGGAGGATAAGGTGTCGTGCATCCAGGCAACCTTTCTTCCCTCCCTTGACCTGATATGCATCCTCTCTTCTGACCTTCGCATCAACTTTCACAAGGCCATAAATCGCAACAACGTCATGTCCGAATCCGTTAAACCTGCAGGTCGGGTGGCGACTGACTCTCAACAGTACGTGATGGCCTGGGATGACATCCGGCAGCACCTCTTCACTGCCGGTTGCGAGAATGAGGTTTTGGTGTGGAAGGTTGTGGAGGTGAAGCAAAAGGTGACAGAGAACAATGCCTCCAAGTATAAATACGTAGCGACCCAGGTTGGAGTGCTCGATACTCACAAGGACACGGTCAAGGATATTATTACGGTCCAGGACCCGGACAATGAGCTAGGTGAGTAAAACGTCTTTCCCTACATACCACACCACACCCTTCCTCACCCCCCTCCCAGATGTCGTCATCACCGCCTCCTTGGACAAGACCATCAAGGTTTTCGACCTCGAAATGCTGAGGCCTATCCGCACCCTCGTCGGGCACACCTCGGGAGTGCGATGCCTGACATACGACTTCCATGGGAACCTTTACTCTGCCGGTTTCGAACATGACATTTATGTATGGGACCTTGAGGCTGGCCTCTCCTATCCTCTCAATAAGCTCGTCAAAGGCCACTCTGACCCTATCGTGAAAATAGGTGCTCCTTACCTATCTGGTCGCCTCTGCTCCCTCGACACCTCTGGCCACTTCAGTTGGTGGGACATTCGCCGCAACGTTGCGCTTGAGAACCACGAGCGTTGCATTCAATCCTTCGACTGCCCCCCCCACCTCTGTCAGACGTTTGACGTTGCTCATTCCGTCGAGAACGCCCTCGAGTTTTCCACCAATGGAATGACCCTCGTTGCCGGTTCGAAGAAGATCCACGCATTTGACTCTGTCGACGTTCGTCCTCCGGAGGCCCCCCCAACAGCTTGCACTTTCAATTCCGTGGGTTACAATTTCATCACCGTCCATGACAAGGATCTGAAGATCTGGGATCCTGATACTGGAAGGCTTTCGAGGGAGGTTCCAAACCTGTCTACGACTGAGATAACTGGCATAGCCTTCGACTCTAAGGGTCGCAAGGCCATCATTACAAATCAGGGTGGAGAGATCATCATTTTCAACAACTCCAACTGGTCGCAAATTGCCACCCTGCCCCCCCACTCCTCGGAAATCTCCTGCATGATTTACGCCAAGGAGGACAAGTGCATAATAACTGGATCTTGGGACAGGTCCCTACGCGTCTACGATGACTTCCACAACAACCCGTCATCCTCCCTTCTCCGCTGTATCACAAACGCCCATGACTCTGACCTGACCTCCATTGCTCACGACAACTCGCTGGGCCTCATTGCTACAGGTTCAGTGGACGGAAGCGTCAAGATTTGGGACTTTCAGTTCCTCACTCTGGACTGCGACGTTACTGAGAACCTCGACACGCTCTCGGAGGTCACCGTCCTCAAGTTTGTTCAACCCTACCCCCTGCTTCTCTCCGCAGACTCTGACGGCGGCATTTCCATGATCCCCGTTCGACCGTACCTCGGATCATCCCGCTATAAGTCTATGCTCCGCTTCGATAATGCAGGTGCGAACAATTATTGCGCCAAACCGAACGCGGAAGGCTTGATCGACCCGGTCGAGGAGGCCAACTGCCAGGCCACCGCCGGGCAGGCCGAAGAGCCTTGCGCTGCGAGCGCTATGGAGCACCTTTATGACCCCTACGGCGGCCCTGTCATTCCTCCGACCAATATACCCGCCGGTAGGCATCTTGTCGTTACGGGTGATGAGCAAGGCTGGGTGCGCATCTTCGACATTTCTGCCGCAATTACCAAGTGCGAGCTCAAGGTCCCCAAGGACGCTGAGATGCCCAAGTGTCAGAACTCCTACAACCCCTACCGTCGCTGTGAGCGCGATGGCAACATGTACAAAGCCAAGGAGGAGGAGATGGACATGGACATCGCTCCCAGCAATGATGAAGACGCCAAAACCAAGAATAGGAAGCGTCGGCTTATAAGACGCCGGCAAACCCAGCCTAAGTTCTCTTCTGATGACCTCACGGACGACGACGTCGCCCTCGTGGTCGCTTTCCCCGCACACAAGGAGGCAATCAGCACCCTGGAGATCATCCAGGACCCTCCCTCTATCCTAACCTCTTCGGTAGACTGCTCAGTCATGCTGTGGGACATGGATGGAAACGCCATGGGGACCCTCACTCGAGGGCGAGAGGCCGATAGCTGGTGGAAGCGAACATGGAGTTTCCCCATCGACAAGGTTGGCCGTAGGAAGGCTCGTCTTGACGAGGCCGAGGCGCTGTATTATTCGGTCAGGGAGATGGAGGCCAACGATAAGGTCCTGTCTGCCAAACACTCGGAGATGGTAAAGGAGATGCAGGCAATTCGGGCGCAAACTCCCAGCTCAAGGGGTAACGCTTCACCCACTCACCGACGGAGTTCTTCCAAGTCGCAGTCGACGTCGCCCAAGTCCCACTTTCCCTCTCCTCCTAAATCTCAGCTGTCACCCTCGGTTCATCAGGAGGAGAAGAAGGAGGGGAGCGTGAAGGAGGGGGAAGGAGAGGGGGAGGTGGCGGAGGGGGCTGTTGATACCCCCGCGTTGACCACCGTTGACTCCATCGCGTCCTCCGGATTCAACTACTCCTCCTACGAAGAGGACGAGGAAATGTCAGAGGGGAGCAACTACGATGATGAGGAAGAGTACGGCCATGGACCAAACGGCCTCATCGGTGCACAGTGGGAGGAGGAGAAGAACCGCCTCTTTGGGCAACTCAGGGGGGAAGCAACGTGGAACAAGACGCCGAAGGAGCTCATGAGGGAGGAGGTTATGGAGAAGCGCATCAACAACACAAAGGCGGTTTTTAAGAAGCTGCAAGCGGCGAGCAAAAAGGAGAAAGAGGAGGACCCTTACAAATTCAAGAAGAAGGGGAGGAGAAAGAAGAAGAAGAAGAAGAAGAAGAAGGGAGGGGAGGAGGAGGGGGCGGTCAAGAAGCGGTCAACGCTGGCAGAGCGCCGCGCTTCGTCTGCACTCCCCACAGACGAATATATTATGAACTCCCTTGACTCCATGGGGAAAAAGGCCTCCGATGAGATGGGCGACCTCTTCACCATGAAAACCCACAACATTGTCATAGACGACGACAAGGACGACCCCGACAATTGGGCAATCAGCTCGACGAACCGCCAAAAGTCTATGTACGGGCACTTTTTCGACGAAAAGGCCAAGCTTGACATGGCTGCACGCCGCTCCATCATAGCTCAGGAGCAGCTCGCCAACTCCTTATCCCGGCCCTCAGACTTCATCCTCTCAAAGGAGAAGGAGCTTAGAAGGTTCAAGAGCCGAAATACCATAATGCTAGACAATCTCGGCCTCCGTAAGAAGCAGCTCCAGGCCCAGACGGCGGGGTCGAAAGCGGGAAGTGTAGAAGCAGCCTCCGTGTCCCAAGAATCGGCGGCAGAGAGGCACCTTGAGGATCTTCTTTACGGAGCGGCCGAGGCCGAGGCATATGACCTGTCAGTTGACATCACTGACGGCGAAGGCGACGGCGACGGGCGTTCCCCTTTCTCCCCCATCAAGAAGAGCTCTGGTACGAAAAAGAAGAAGCCGGGACGTTTCAAGGGCAAGCCCCAGGGACCAGAAGCGGGGGGGACGCTTCAAGTGGCAACACTGACGCACCTGGAAAAACTGGCGGAAGAGACGGCAGCGAACCAGCAGAGATGGAGGGCGCGGGTTGAGAACTTCAGCTTGAAGGTTTTCGGGGATCCTGACCTGGAGAAGGGGAGGGACTTCTTGAAGAACAAGAGGAAGAAGAGGGCGATGGGGGGGGGGAAACTGCAGCCCATCATCGGAGGGAAGGCTGTGGATGCCGCTGAAGAGCTTAAGAAGAGCGCCCTCCGTAAGGCCCGTGGCGGATTCGCCGAGCACGCCGTGAAGGGTATTAAGCGCAGGGAGAGCGTCGGTGACCTCCACAGGCGGCTCCGTGCTCAGGCCTTCTTTGGACCCTACAGCGCGAAGGAGATCGTGATGGTGGCAGAGACGTTCGCGAGCATCGTGGTCAAGCTTCAGAACACCGGGAAGAACTACAAGGACCTGGAGGCCTTGGCGGAGAGCCACGAAAGGACGCGGCAGGCCATGGAGAGCAAGGTCCCTCTGCACAAGTTCTTCCAGGAGCCGGAGATGCTGGCCCGGCCGCACTACATGAAGAGCTTCCAAAAGCTCAGCGTCTCAAAGGGTCACAAGGACCAAGGAAGGGTGGACCTGAGGACGGTCTTCAGCACGGTTTTCCCGTACATGAAGAGGATTGAGGTGGATGAGGCTATGGAGTACGTGCTCATGGAGGAGAAGGAAATCCCTGTGGAGTATTTGATGACCGGTGAGGAGGAGGAGGAGGAGATGGTGGATCCCTTTGAAGAGGATAGGGCGGCGGACAGACTTAAGCAGCTCGCGGAGCTCTTTGCGCTGTACGATATCGACGGGAATGGGGTGGTCGACGTGAGCGAGATCAAGGAAGCGCTGCGGGAGAACCAGGGCCTCTACCAAACAAGGAAGAGGCTGGGGAGTGTGGTGGAGGACAACGAGGGGGACACGGACGATATCATGCAGATTGTGCAAAACATCAATAAAGGTCAAAGCAAAGAGCTGGACTTTGACGCTTTTGTGGAGCTATTTAAGGACATTTTCTGAGAGAGCCAGATATGTAAATTAGATTGTAACGTTAGCTGTAACGTAGCTGTAAATGAAGCGTTTTTTGTATTCTGGGTGGTCATCGTCGTTTGCGTCCCCCGTAGTGGTCGTTTGGGCCGCCTCGTAGTGTTTGAGGCACTCCTCGCACTGATATTTCTTCCCGCCTTTTTACGCCCGAATAATCCCTCGTGCTCAAAACTATTCCTCTCTTCCTTGCCATAGCCCATGAGTGTGTCATCTACGAGTGACACTAGTGTCCTCTCCTTTACATCACCGGCCACTACTGCGCCTATGAAGGATGAGCAGGTGCGTATTGGGTGAAAATGGGCATCCTCCTCAGAGGCGGAGATTCAGGATAATAGTTGTTTTCTTGCCATGTTTACGTCAAAAGTTTTCTAACACCCCATATTGTTTCCCTTCTATATGATTTAGGGACGATTAAAGCCAATTACACCATTCGCAAGCCCTCCCTGTCCCACAAACCAGTCCTCCTCCTTCACACCCCCCGCCTCCATCACTTCACTCCCCAATTTCTCCAAAAAGAAGGTACACACATACCCCACGAGTAGTGAATGCACATCTCTCAAGATTACTCCCTCGGGTAACTTTATGCTTGCCGGATTCGCCGACGGAACTCTTCGTTTGTTTGACCTAAACTACTCCTCCAACAAGAAGGGGGCTGGGGCTGCTGGTGAGTATCCCCATGCCGGGTCGGGTGAGATTATGGCGCACATCCAGGCCAAGGGTTTACATACGAATTTAATTATGTCTCTGGGAATCACGGAGGATGGGAGGTTCTGCTTTGGGGGGGTGCTGAGGGGATCGGTAGAGATGGTTTGCGTGGACCTTAGCAACGTGGAGGAGTTCTACAAAAACTCCGGCAAGGTGAGAGGCGGGGAGGGGGTAGAGGGGGGGGGAAGGGGGGAAGGGAGGGGCTCAAATTGTTAGTTCACCCACTAACTCCTCCTCCCCGCCACACTCGCAGAAAAAATTAGGCAACCTTTCGTCCCTCGTGCGTATCTTCAAGCACCAGGACGCCAAGCTGAAGGGTTTCGGTAGCGTCACTCGTCTCTCCGACGGCCTTGACACCTCCGACTCTTCCTACCGCCTCTTCTGTGGCAAGGGCATCAAGAACATCCACATCTGGTCCTTCAAGCCTCCCACCGCAGCCAATCCCGACCCGATCTGGGAGTGCATATACGACACCCAGAGCAATGGGATGACGGTGGAGTACCTGGCCTTCAGAAGGGGCAAGGGGGGGCTGCAGGGCGTGAGCAAATCGCAGGGGCAGTGCATAAGGCTGTGGGACCTGTCGGGGGAAGAGAAGGTGAGAGGAAGCTGTCCCGATTTACTCCCCCCCTCCTCCCCCCCCCTCTAACCCCTTCGCCCTCCCCCCCCCACCCAGCACGAACCACGACCGGAGTCCAAACGCCCCTCCTTCGTCGATGTCCCCAATACAGAAAACGCTGTGGGCGTGTTCGGTTCGTACGCCTTCGCCGGCGGCCATGGGGTGCGCGTCGTTGACCTTGACAACGACAGCCCCCCCTTCATGACGAACGACATGGAGATCCCTCCCCCCTCGGCCTCGAAGTCCGCCGGTACTTCTGGAGGCTCCTCCCGCCGCAGGGCCATGAGGACCGTCGTTACGGCCTCGGGTATCTCCGACGGCTCGAGAGTTCTCTTCGAGCTCTCGGACGGCAACGTCCTTTACTACTCGGACGAGCTGGCCGTCCAACAGTCGTCCCCCCTCTGTAACCTCCCAGCGGAGTGGAGCATGGAGAAGTCGGACGACAGATATGTCACCAATAAAATCACCGTGAACAAGATTGGGGCCAACGGGATCATGGTCGTCATCACGACACACTTCAATGGTAGGAGCGGGTACGGGGAGATCAATACCAAGGTGAGGGTGTGCTAGAGAAATGTGAGAGAACATAATTTATTCCTTATTATCCACTCACCTCCCCTTCCCCCTAGATCTTGAGTGATTTCGACGATACCATCGCCGTTTCCAAGCCTCCCCCCGCTGCTACGCCCTCCTCCCCTATCTCCAACCTATTTGTCGAGGATAGGAAGAACAACTGGGGCTGGATGGGCGTGGTGCCCTTCGCCGTCAATGAGAAGCCCCTCCTCGAGGACGAAAGCGACGAGGAAAAGCCCCCGGCCACCCCCAAGAAGAACACCAAGGCCCCAAAATCCACCAGCAAATCTACCGGCAAGAAACGCCAGTCGTCGGCAAACCATGCCGAGGGAGGGAAGAGGGGCAGGGCGGACCAAACAACCGACTCTGTCCTAGTCACGCCGGCGCAGACCTACAGGCGCACTTCCACTGGAAAGTCTTCTTCAGCGTCATCCTCCTCCTCCTCTTCCTCAACTTCCCCCCCTTCTTCGCTCTCTTCCTCGTCCCACATCTCTCCCCGGGCTTCCTCCAGCGGAGGGGGCGCAAGCCTTCCCCGAACTTCTCCGAAGCCTCTCACGCCGCGATCGTACGACGGGCTCCCCCCAGCCCAGTACTCCGCACCGCCCCCCCCCGTAATACAGTCCACCTCCCCGAGCAAACTCGAGGCCCAAATAAATAGGGAGGTCGCAGAGGCCCTCGCGGAGCTGAGGAGGCGCCCCCAACTGACAGTCGTGGAACCCGCGGGGCTCTACAACTTTCCTAAGCCCAAAGTATCCACCGGCCACTTACATGCGCACTCCTCGGCCCCCCACTGCCACACTACCGCCTCCAAGAAACATAAGAACCTGACCTTCATACCACCCACGACGAACTTCGAATCCCGCTTCCCCAACCCCCCCCTGCCCCTCTCCCCGTCCCTCGACGCTATCCACCGCTCCCAGCGTACCCAACTCCTTCAGTCCTTCCACGCCAGCTACGAAATCTTCATGTCAAACCTGGCCTCCGCCACGGCAAGGATGAAGGCCACCAGGTCCCTCTCCGCCAGCGGCGTTCAATACACTACCGGCGCCGGCCTAATTACCCGAACCTCTGCGCCCCAGGAATCGGGTGGATCGCACCACGCAATGGGAGGCACCAGGCAGGCGACGGCGACGACGATGGACTCGACCCCCCCGACGTTCCAGGCCCTCCAGGATATCGTTGAGATTAGGACGGCCAGGAACATGAAGATAGATGAAGCCATCACAGCGCAGCAGGAGGTGCTGGCAGACCTGCTGGCGAGACAAAGGATGGAGAGCCAGGTGCTTGCGGCGAAACAGGGCAAAGAAAAGGGGGAAAAGGTCGAGGTGAGTTTGGACCCATGTGAAGCGACGAGCAAATAACACATGTCGTTGCCGAGGATGACTGTGCAGGCCCGCACTCCCATTCCCTAACCCTTTTCACCAATCACCCCACAGATGGTTGCAGTCGACTTCCCCTTCCAGGACTGCTTCGTGCAGGCGAAGAAGGACATGACAGGTTAGGGCTCTGACAACAAGAAATATAAAAATGGACCTGTCGTGTGTGATGTATTGTTACTACTTTCTGACGCTTCAAGCTAGGCCAGCGCCCCCTCGGTGATGTGTGCGATAGGATCGCTCACAGAACAAAAATGCAAGGGCAAGCTAAGGCCAACAGAATAAGAACTTTCGACGATTATCAATAAGAACATTTGACTCTTCTTTACTGGGGGGGGGGTTGGGATTAGGATACCGGTACGACCTTATTGCCCGCAGCGGGAGCTGATTCCACTTCAAATTCTGCATCTGTGTTCCTGTTTAGTGCACTGATCAACTCGTCCTTAGCTATCATGGCGTCTGTGTATTTTGGATTAAGGCGAATGTTATATGCGTGGACCTGAGTGTCCCTTATCGCCTCCCAGGTCTTCTTCATCTCCCCCTCCGTGTGCCTCTTTCCCTCGACCTCTCCGGTGTCTAACCACATCTTTCGATGCACAGAGAAGCCTTCGTCGTCCTTGGTTAGCTCCCACCCGGCCTTTTGGGAGAGGGACGGGGGGTGCTCCCCTTTGGGATATCCTCTGACAAAATCCTTTGTGAAGGGTGGGTTGAACTCCTTCTCGACCAAGAGGGCTTTTGCGCAGCAGCACGCCCAGAGCTTTTTGAATGGGGCAAAGACTACCTTGAGAGCATTACCGACGGTGCCCTTCAAGAGCATACTGACGATCCAGCTACCAAAGTACTCGTAGATAATCAGCGCCGTGAGTGAAATTGTGAGGAGGAACATCGGGAACACGTTCCGTCTCAAGAGCCTCGGAAGCATGTTCATGCTATCGTACTCTCCGGCAGACGCCAGATACTCCTCGTAGTCGAAAGAGTCGAGAGATATGCAAGTTGACTGGAAAACATCTGGGGAGCCGTAAATCCATGTGGCGAACGCGCAGTGGACTATGAGCACAAAGGGTAGAAGGTGGACCGTCCCGCTGGCCAGCTTGGCATCATATGCAGGAGGCTTCCTAAAGTACCGCAGGAGGAGGAGCTTGTCGACATGGTAGAAGAGCTGGCACGCGACAAACGCGATAGGGAGAAGAATCGGAAGGGCAGAGGAAAAGACCATAGTTACCGCCAACGTATTGAGTATCATCGGGAACCGGTCGTCAATTTCAAATTCAGGACCCTCCATCTTTTTGTTAAGTGACCGCTGCGTCGCCGACACTCCTGCCATGCACAGTTTGATGGGCTGAATGACATAATAACCCACCATAGGTCCAATGTGAACCGAGACAGAGTTAATGGCCATGGTAAGGATAATGGCAGACCCAACATTCACGTACCAATTAAAGTCGAAATCGTCGGCCGACCCGTTGAGCATTCCCAGAGAATTAAGAGGAACGAATTCGATCGCTGCGTGCACTATCATAATGATGATGGCAGTGTTGACGAACATGGTGATGGCAATCTGGGAGGATATGGCCTTGGTCTCGTTCGAGAGGGACTTGTGGTGCTCAAAGGAGGCCATTCCTTTGATTGCAACTTTCAAAAGAACGTTGATGACCGATACCATGGCCGCAGATCCGATGACCAGCGTCTGGGCGAGAACGTACTGCTTGGCAAAGTCGCCGCACACGCCCGAATAATCTTCGTACAGCTTCTGGGCACCGTCGAGAATACCGTACTGTTCGATTGAGTCGATCATCGCCGTGAGGCAAAAGCATCCCTTCATGGTCTGCTTCTGAACCTGAACACAATCCTGTTGGACCGTCCCTGAGGAGGGCACCCAGGATGGGTCTAGATCATCGACGCAGGAGAGAACGGATGTGTCGTCAAACTTGTACGAAATGTCGGTTTCATCGAGGTCTGGGTGATCCTCCAGCGTCATTGTGATGTATTCTCCAAGTTTGTCGCATTCTGAATAATCGTCCCCCGGGCAATCGTCGAAATCAAAGTAAAGTGGTTTACCTAGAAGCTGCGCGAGGAAAGGAGCGATATTGACGGCGGGGGAGGGTGAGCTTCGATTCGAACTTCGAATATGTACTAGCCGATCCCTTGCTCTTCGTCGCTCCTTACCTGTCCAGAACCTTGTCCTCCCATACCATTCCCAGTCTGGTAAGCCGAGAAGGAACGGAGGCGAGTGAAAACGGTGTCGTCCTCCAAGGCTTGGCCGTTGTAACCCGTGCAAGTCATCTTATCAGTCGAATCGACAACGCATGGATCGACGCATGTACCCTCATACAAAGTGATATATTCCTGTACTTGATCCTCACCAGTTTCCTCCGTTGCATTGAAGAAGTTGGCGACGGTGATGAAGTTGCCCTCTCCGCAGAGTTCGTCAAAACCTTCGAACCAGACGTATTCGATTGAGTCATAATCTGTGTTAAAAACAGCGGGGAGACCCGAGGTGCACTTTGCGAGGTCTGGGACAGCGGACTCGACATCTGTCTTGACAGCCTTCACGAGGATAACGAGAGCGAGGGAGATGACAAGCATAGTGATGGTCACTGTAGCAGTGACGGCTTTCCTTATAAGTCCACTGATGTAGGAAGTCTCCAAATTTTCCCACATAATATTGCTGGGCTCTGGAGACTCGTCTACAGAGAGGTGATATTGACCCTGAAATTTGAGGGTGGGGGGCTGAGGGGGGACTAACCAGGTCCAGGGCCTGATAAACGACCTCGTTGAGTACCTCCCGTAGTCCTCGAGGCAGCGAATGTACGAATCCTCGTTTTCGAAGGTAACGAAGGCGTACATGCACTCCTTGTCGATGCGGGTGAAGGAAGCAGCAGAGGATTGCAGTGACTTGTGGATCTTGGCAATTTTCTCCTCAAGGACCTGGAGCTTTCTCTCTGCTTGCTTGTGCTTCTTTGGGTTCTCTCCTCCTTTCAGGGGAGTCCCGGAAGAGTACTTCTTGACCTTTGCCCTGGCCTCGAGAAGCTTGTTGGAGTACTTTTTCAGAGCCTGGCAGCGCCTGATGAGCTTCCCGTTAGGGTGCGCGATGTTGACGTCAGCAACCCACGAGCCGATGTAGTTCTCCTTCCCGTGGCAACTTACGTCCCTGACCGGCTCGAGGTCCTGCAGAGGTGATTGGTCGTAGTTGACGCACTCCTCTGGAAGGCGGGCTTGCTTCTTGCCAATGAGGCCGCAAACGTAACCGGGAAAGGTCCAATCGGGCTCCGAGAGCTGATAGATGTCTGAGAAGTGCTTCCTGACCTGTGGTGAAGCAACAAGCGACGAGTGGAAATGGTAGGGTTGCGGGTGTGTGAGTTATTACGGTGTCTACGGAGGCAGTACACCTTGTATGGAAGCACGAGCTCGCGCAGTTTTCGAAGTCATAGAGGCTGAACAACTCACCTGCTCCTCCGTCGCGCTGGGGGGCAGGCCCGCGACGGACACCGTGTAATCTCCAGCAGTCACATTGTCGTCGTCGGTCTGACGCACAACCACGGCGACCTTTCTGCCCATGTACTTCCAAAGGAAGACGAAAAGGAGGCAGTAGGTGATGTCGCAGAGGGAAATCAGGAGTGAGGCGTCGTCCCTGGTCACGGTGGCGTTGTAGAAAGGGGCAAGGTTGAGGTTCTCCCTCGAGGGGTTGTACTCTCCACATGATATGGACGGAATACAGCACTGATCACACTTTTCTTCGGCACCGGCGAATGCAGCCGCTCCCTGTGTCAGCAGGACATCCGCGCACGAGACATCCCCGCATGGTGAAGAGCCCGAAATCGCACACGTGGAGGATTCCATGTCATAACCAAGCTCTAAGTAGTAATCGGCGCAGGTGCTGATTGAGGAGGTGGAGGGGAGGGAGAAGGATGTTTCACCTTCCTGCAGGGAGAGGTCGAAGTTGCAACCGCAGCCGAGATCGCAGTCGAGCATCGCTAAGGTTAGGGTCATTTGAAGTTGCGATGATGAGTCCCATGTTCCCGTTGTGGACGTGGCTTGTCGAACTGGAATGGTGAACTGGTTGGTCTTCCCCAGGTCCTCCAGCTCAAGGCAAGTGTAAAAGTTGAGGTTGTAGGCAGTTGACTTGCAATACGTTGCGGCAGCCTCAGCCTCGGCGCTGGGACCCGAGGGGTCGTCCTCGGCCTCGAGGACCGCGGGGTCGGCGTGGTTGATGGCGGTGAGCTTGATCAGGGGGGACGTCTGGCCAACAACCTGCTCGTCCAGAGCCTCCCCGCTGTAGGAGAACAGCATGTGAGGCACGGCAAGCAAAGACGCCACGAAGAAGTAGAGAGAGAGAATCTTGAGGATGTAGAAGTAGAGGGAGATCCCCTCCCCGAGGCCCCCGAGCTGCTTGGGCCCTGTGTCCCAAATGGAGGCCTTGCCAGACTCAAAGACTGAAGCAGCGCCGTGCTGGAGAGCCACCTCCTTGCGTGGGATTACCCATGGAGTGTCGCGAAAGTTCTTACCGAGACCCTCGGCTGGGGGGTCGGGGGGGGGGTTAAGTTAGAGATCAAGGAGGGAGGAGGGATAACTGATAGCCCGAGCATCGGGAAGGAGGGGGGAAAGGGGAATGAGAAGGACTGACGGAGGGAGGAGACTCACCAGCGACCGCGGCGTCTTCCTGCTCGACCCCTCTAGCCGATGAAGTCGCGTCTGACTTCATCCCTTTGGGGATTTTGGATGGTGATAGTGTGAAAGTGGTGAAGACTAAGTTTCGGTTTCTCGGATGTTGAGGCTGAAAGGGTGAAAAAATGGTGGGGATAGATTATTATTTGGGGGAAGAGGAGGACGGAACGTTTTTTTTTTTTTAACCCTTTAACGGGGGAGCAGAGGGGGGATTGTAGGTTGGGAGACGTCAACGGCAATGTTAATTTTGACTCCATTGAAAAGTAGGGTTGGGGTTACGATCCTGGAAGGCGTTTTCAACAACAACAGACGACTCCCCGGATGTCTCCGCTGAGCCCCTTCCTCTGCGGGTCTACTTTTCCCCGTCGTCTCTTCCAGTTGTTTTTAGAAGGAGGAAAAGCAATCGATAAGAAATGGAATGATGGAAAATCCAAAATTATTCTTTCCCCTAAATTTGCCCACTTTTTAAAAGGGTCGTTCAAGCAATATTTAGCTGTATAGGACGTAAGATTGAAGATGCGGTGTTAGTGTGTGTGGAAATTTGGGATTAGTGCGTTTGTTTGAGCTGCAAATGAGCTATTCAGACGAGCGGTGGGAGGTCGACGATGATCCCAATTGATTGAAATTAGAAGGATATTGTGTACATTGCGTGAATTCATTGGGATAATGGGACGTGTTACGTAATGCAATATCATTGATACCCTAATTAACCCCCTAACTAACCTCAAACCCAAATTAATCTCCTCAATCTCCCGCAGAAACAACATGGCAACATCGTGGCATCAAAAGAAGGCAAAGCTCGCCGAAGCGCAGGCTCTCAGGGACGAAGAAGCCGCTCTTGAGTCTGCTGCGAGGGCTGCCGAAATGGCTTTTGCAAAGGACACTAGTGCAGCTGCAATGGGAGGAGGGGAGGAGCAGGTGTTTGAGAAGAAGATGACCAAAGAGGAGAAGAAGGCTGCAGCCAAGGCTGCGAGAGAGGCCAAGGTAAGGGGAAGGGCGCGATTGATATGGAACCATGTTGATAACCAGGTCGTTGATGTATATAGTGATCAACTAACAACAACTAATCTGATTCAACCCTTGCTTCGCTCCTCCCTGACTTCGCTCCTCCTCAGAGAGCCGCCAAGGGGAAAGGAAAGAAGGGAAAGAAGGGAATGGATGATGGGGACGAACAAAATGACCCAAATGCAAAGCTCGATGCAATCACTGACTCAATGAAGGAGAAAGGCGGCACCGAATTCGGCGAAGTGACCGCTGCCGACCTCCTCGCCGAGAGAGACGGCACCATCTGCACCTACGCTCAGAGCAAGGGTGGGGTCGACAACAGGAGCAAGGACATCAACGTGCAGAACTTCACCATGCTCCACAAGGGCTCCGTGATGCTGGACGAGTCTGAGATCGTCCTCAACTGCGGGAACCGCTACGGGCTCCTCGGGAGCAACGGGAGCGGGAAGAGCACGCTCCTCAACGCCATCGGGGCCAGGGCGATCCCCATCCCTGACGGCATCGACCTCTTCCACCTCAAGGAGGAGGTGGAGGCCACGGAAATGTCCGCCCTAGAGGCCGTCATGTCCGTCGACAAGGAGAGGGCCAAGCTGGAGAAGGACGCCGAGGAGCTGAACGACCTCGTGGGGGCCATCCCTGAGGACGATCCCGAGGCAGACCTCAAGCAGGAGAAGATCATGGACCTCCTCAACATGGTCTACGAAAGGCTTGACGAGATGGACGCTGAGACCGCGGAGGTCAGGGCTAGAGCCATCCTTAAGGGATTGGGGTTCACGCACGAAATGCAGGGAAAGGCGACCAAGGACTTCTCAGGAGGTTGGAGGATGAGGTGAGGGTTGATGAGGGTTGGGTAGGATGGGGTTGGGGGGGGGGGGGGGGCTACGAAATTTGATCCCTTAATTCTGACCTCCCCACCCACACACTCCTCACAGGGTTGCACTCGCCCGAGCCCTCTTCATCAAGCCCGCTTGCCTTCTCCTCGACGAGCCCACAAACCATCTCGATATGGAGGCCGTCTTGTGGCTCGAGGACTACCTGGCCAAGTGGAACAGGATCCTCCTCATGATCTCCCACTCCCAGGACTTCCTCAACGGGGTGTGCACGCACATGATACACTTGACGTCGAAGAAGAAGCTCGTCTACTACGACGGGAATTACGACCAGTTTGTCAAGACGAGCAGTGAGAAGATTGAAAACCAATGGAAGCAGTACAAGTGGGAGCAGGAACAGATCAAGAGCATGAAGGAGTACATTGCTAAGTTCGGGCACGGTACTGCCAAAAACGCCAGGCAGGCGCAGTCGAAGGAGAAGGTGCTGGAGAAGATGGTCAGGGCGGGGCTTACCGATAAGCCGGTAGTCGACAAGGCCTTCAACTTCAAGTTCCCTGAGCCCGGTCATCTTCCCCCCCCCGTCCTCGCCTTCCAGAATGTCGAGTTCCATTACCCCAACTGCGAGAACCTTTACTCCAACCTCGACTTCGGCGTCGACCTCGACTCCAGAATTGCCCTCGTAGGACCCAACGGAGCTGGAAAGTCCACCCTAGTCAAGCTCATGTGCGGCGAGCTCATCCCCACCAACGGGGACGTCAGGCCCCACATGCACCTCAAGATGAGCCGTTTCACTCAGCACTTCGTTGACGTCCTTGACCTGACCAAGACACCCCTTGACTTCTTCGGCACTCTCTACCCTGACGACGCACCAGAAGACCTGAGGAAGTACCTTGGAAGGTAAGGCGAGACGAGAGACGAGGAACGGCGAGCTAAGCGAGGAGCGGCAAGGGCCGGAATACAACACGCCTTCAAACATATATGACATGCCTTATCTTATTGCTAACCCCATTCGGTCGTCGCTTTACTCATCGCAGGTTCGGAGTCTCTGGCAAGATGCAGGTCCAGGTCATGGGGGAGCTCAGCGACGGTCAGGTGAGACAGAGTTTTGTAGCGAAGCGAGGGGCGAAGTGAGCCGCCCGCTGAAATGGCTTGAAATCGACGTTTCTTTTTTGTTGCTAACCTCTTCGAGCATCCAATTCGATCCTCCCCAGCTCGCCAGGGTGGTCCTCTCTAAAATGGGGAGGGAGAACCCCCACATTCTCCTCCTTGACGAGCCCACGAACCACCTCGACATGGAGAGCATCGACAGCCTAGCCGAGGTCATCAAGGACTTCAAAGGAGGCGTTGTTTTGGTCAGTCACGACATGAGGCTGATCTCTCAGGTCGCCGAAGAAATCTGGATCTGCGACCACAAGACCGTCACCAAGTTCGATGGGGACATCCTCGCCTTTAAGAAGCACCTGCAGGCCGAGCTCGGAATCGCGAAGAACCAGGCATTGAAGGGAGACGCATCTGTCAAGGTCAAAGGGGGGCAGGCAGCCACGAAGAAGAAGGAGGAGAAGAAGATCGAGAAACCAGGCAACAAGAAGGACTTAGAATGGGGCGTCAAAAAAGAGAAGGAGCTCCCACCCCCTCCCAACGCAACCCCTGCTTTGAACAATATGCAGAGCCTCGGATCGGCTCTGCCTAGTGGAGAAGTAACCTGCGTCCCAGCTGCCCCCCCCGCTGCTGGAGGAGGAGACGGAGAGTGCCCGATGATGGGCAAGGTCGACTGGCGCAAGTGCGACGTCTGTGGAAAGCGCCATCCGTAGAGTTTTCCGATCAAGTTAATAATACCAAGAGTCTTGTTTGCTATGAAAATAATGCGATGTCAGTGTAAGTATTATACCCCATCAACAGGAGCAGAGCGACTGTAACTTAGATGTTTTCTTTCTACTATAAATCCATGATTACGCTCAATACTGCCCTGTGATGTCTCCATTTTATCAGATTTGACAAGATTTTTCGTGAACGAGGTGACATTCTTGTCAATACAAATTTATATACATATATATTTTAATATATGTATGTTAAGCACTAAGGTAAATTAAAAATTCGAATGGAATCAGTTATGAAAATTTGATTATATCTGTAAATATTTTTTTTGAATTTTTATGAGCCAATATCTAATTATGAGTATTCACTTGATACAAAAATCAAATTTGATCTTTTCACATTTATTTGAAACCCTTGAAAAAATATTTTTACTACTTATCAAGATCCAATTTAAGGGCACATCAAAATACAAATTAAGTCTTAAAGATGATACAGTAAGATATAATAGATTTTAAGAGTCTCAATTAATCAATTTCATTTTGCCGAATTTTGTCAATTTTCACTATCAAGCAGAGGATCACGAGTAAACTCAATAAACCGGCCCACTGCTTCTAAGTAACCACCGTCCTCAACTTTAGTGAAGGACTATCAACAATTTCTCCTTTCAACAATTGTTTTCCACGTGGGAATTTCGTGAGTCATCGTAGACTCATTTTAGACCACAATACACCGCCGTTCCAATTCTCCCGAATGTCGCTCCCTGCTAGAGCTTCACGTCCCACTTCCCGTGTCCTTCCCTACATCAATTATCCGTCCCCTATTCCTCACTACATTCCCCTACCGCTGCGGGCGAGTTCCACTTCACTACTGTCTGCTCTGCAAGAAGGCCAGAGGAGCGGGAATGCCGACCTAAATAGATTGATAGAATTCACGCGTTCTCACCGATTAATACCTCCCTCTTATGCCAACGATTCCAACTCAAATTTATCTCCCAATGAGGTTCTCGACGCAACCATGGCCAAGATTTGGGGCGTTCCTGACTTTAGCAAGATGAGCTATAGCCCTCGGCCTTGGAGTGGGCAGAGGGGTGACAAGATTCAGGTAAGCCAGTGCTGGATGTGGCATATGCGGGTAGTATATAGCTGTCAATGATAGAATTTCTAATACACCCGCCTTCGTGTAACTCGATTCGCTCCCGACCGCTTCATTCGCAGTGGATGGGAATGTACTGGAACATCATGTACAATTTATGCCAGCCCAAGGCCCCATCCACCCCAAGTTCCCTTGGCTATTCTGCCACATCCCTCTCCCTCTATTCCTCCCTCCTCAAATTCACCAACGGGACCTCCATGGAGCCTCTCGGTGTCTACTCGCCTCACAGCCGCCTTTTCGATGAGGGCGGGGTTCCCAGTTGGTGGGTGAATATTGGCATGGAAGGGGGGAAACTGACGGGGGGCAAGAGGGGGTGGAAGTGTGCTGGTTGGGGCAATGGCTTTTACAGGGGGGATAATAGGACCAGGGACGATCTCCGCCATGCCAACGAGGGCCTGTTGAAGACCCTTGAGCTCTTCTCTTCCCTCCTTAGGTACAACTACAATATAACACTCCTTTCCATTTCCCCCCCCGACGAGGGCGCGGGCGTCTACAGGGTAACAGAACTCGATTCCGGCAAGGAGAATGTCATGGATGGGGGTGTGTGGGGGGAGTTTGACGACATTAGCTTTGGGGGCACAATTGGGGGTGGTTGGGAGGGGCGGGGACCCGCCGAATTGTTGGGCGTGACGGTGGACTATAGCGACGAGGCCATTTGGTTGGGTCCCACGGATATTGGTGGGGATTGCCTTGTTACCCCGCGGTCGATCCCCGAGCAGGTAACCATGGTGGAAGAGCTTGGGGCTTTGGACACGTACGATAGAGACATACGCGGTCTTAGGTCTAGCTACTCGACGGCCCTCCGTAGGGGTCTTCACTGCATAGGAATGAAGGGCGAGGTTTCGTTGAGGGTCGAGAGAGAGTCCTTTCTTGTTGACGTCGACCCCTCAGACAGGCACGGGTATGAAGACCCGAAATCTTTCGAGGAGAGAAGGTCAGCCCTCCCTCCAAATGCCATTGCGATCGTAAACCTCGTGAAATTCTGCGGCAACGTTGACGAGCATCTCGAGGGGGACGGAGAGTTGACGGTGCTGGGGCAAATGGTTGGAGAGATGATCCGAGCCGCCGGCTTGCTTGTCAGGGACGGGTGGGGAGGCGGAGGGACCAACCACACCCAAAAGATTTGGGGAGAGGAGTACGAGGGGGGAATCGGAGGAGAAATAGTAAGAGGGTTGAGGTTGGCGGCAGCGGCGGACACGTCTTCACTCTCATACCCCCAGCCCGCTTCCCCCTTTGGCGGTCTCGTGTCCAGGGTCCTCGCCAATGATTCCAGTGCCTCTAAGTCCACGCTCTTCAAGTCCTCGATCTCCACCCAGAGGGGCTGGGACATTCTCGATGGCACCGTAGTTGAGTCCTTGTTGGACACGAAGCGCCCAAAGATGGGACTGGAATACGCGGAGAAACAGTTCGAAGGTCGAGCGATTACCTTTGAGGTCGGCTGCGCTGCTCTTTGTTGCGCCTCGGCTCAGGCGTGCCTTGAGGCCTTCTACGGCACTGGCGACGCAGTCCAAATGAAAGAGAAATGCTTTGAAATTCACGAGAGGATGAAGTCAGAGTGCAGCGACGAAATGGAAAGGTTGGAAGGGCTCAATCACTTCAACTGCGACCGCATTACCCTTGGGCTGATAAAGGTGAGGGAGAAAAGGCGCTTAAGGTTGTCGGGAATACAATTCACTTTCGCAGCTTACCCCTCCACCCTTCCCTCCCCACCCTCTTCACAGGCATGCGAGGCCGCCGGCGACACCGAGACGGCAATATCTGTGCTTCTGAACTCCCGATTCTCATCAACATCAGGGGACCAAATGAACAACTGGGACTACCTGAACTTCAAAGCCCTCGCGGTCATGTCTGTGCTTCGCTCTGCGAAAAATAACAACTTTCACCAGGCCAGGGCAGAGCTCGTGACCTCCCAAGTTTGCGGAGGCTCCGAGGTGGACGTTCTGCTCTCTTCGTTCGGGGCCCTCTCTGTCTACCTCAAGACCCTCAACGACCTAGGAATGTACGATAAGGCAGTTGCCACTTTCACGGAATCCAATGACCGCAACAGAGAGCATATTTCGGAGGGCCTAGAAGGTTGGCACTCGTGCGTCTGCGAAACCGTCACTGCACTGGGCAAGGCTGGTCGAGCGCAGGAAGCGTGGGACCTAGTTAAAAGCATTGACAGGAGTCACCTCAGCACCGAGATTTTGGAGAGGTTGTGCAACGTCTACGAAGTTGACGAGTGTCCGAATGATGTCGTCCAGGTCGTTATGTTCGCGGACAGGGAGGGCAAGGCCACTGATTACCTTGTCAGGAAGGCAATCCTAGCCTACACCGCAATGAACAAGCACCAGGACGTCATCGTATACGCGAGATTGCTCTGTGCGAGGCGGAAGAAAGGCGGGAGATTGATTGCCGGGGTTAGCGCTAGGGAGAGGAGGTGAGAATGGATATAAAATCTAGACACTACAGCGGCGAAGGCAACGTTGCGAACGTTTCCGGGTACATCGTCTGATAGTTGTGTTCCCAAACTTCTATCCTACAGTCACAACACCACCATTTGAACCCACTAACTTAACCCCTTCCGCGACTCGCTCTCTTTGCTCGTCGCAGGGGAAAGAAGAGGTTGGAGGACTCTGATTACGGTTGGTGGAACAACCTCTTTGGCTCCAGGGCCTGGGCCTTGGGGGAGGGGAAGGAGAAGGACGAGACGCTCTATGCCATCATGAAGGCTGCGAGGAAGGTCGAGTTCGAGAACTTTTTAATGCACGTTGTCAAAACTGTCGCCGCCGCAGAGGCGGAGGGGAAATCGAAGCCTCTCGAGGGGAGGGCGCTGGCAGCTGTGATCGACACGTGCGGCTTCAAGGTCAGGAGGAGGGGGAACGGGGGCTGCAGGGGGGAGCCGGTGGTGGACTTCCATCGGGAGCTGAAGGAGGCGGAATGGGACAAAGAGGTACTGAAGGGGAGGAGGAATTTGAAGAAGGTTCTGGACATCGCTGAGAGCTGGGGTTTGTCCAACGACGACGCTGTAATGGCATCGGCCAGTAGAGCCTGGAGGGCGCTAGGGAAGCCTTACCACAACTACGAGATGATAAAGAAGAGCATGAAAACACAGGTGAGTGGAGGAAGGAGTGTTGAGTTTGACGAGTCAGCGAAAATAAAGAGAACAGCTTTAACATCTCGTGCTCATCCGCACCGCAGAAAATTCCGCAGCCCTCCGTGTTCGCACAAACAATGATGGGCGCGTTGGAAACATCCGACGTTGATCTCGTTTCCAAGGTTTCCACCCTGTTCTCCAGCTCCGGATACGATTTCGACATGAAGGTGTTTGAGGAGAGAGAGAGGCGGAGGAAGGAAAGAGTGGATACGCAGAGGAGGAAAAAGGAGACTGAGCGGCGGCAGAGGATGATTAATAGGAGGACATAGATGCAAAATTGAAGCGAAGTAATTTAGCGGCAGTCCAGGCACTTTCAAGGCGCATTTTTAGCTAATTTTAATCCCCCCACCATCGCTCCTCCACCCACCTCCCTTCAATTCTCACTCTTGCTGCTGCGCCGCCAGACTCCCGTAGTCCTTGAGCACCGTCCTCGCCTCCCCCTCCGTCTTCGCAATTTTGAACTCAAACCCTTGAAACTTCCTGTTTGGCGCTCCGCCTTCCCACAGGAGTTTGCATACGTTCGTCCTATTGTACTTGGACTTCTGCATGCTGCCCCCCCCCTCCTCCTCGTCCTCCTCCTCTTCCTCCTCGGAGCTGCTGTCCTCCATCCCTTCCCCTCTCCACTTGATTCTCACGTCCATCAGTCTCTTGAACTTTCCGATTCCCTTCGGTCCCCCCTCCACGATCACCACGTACCCCCCCCTGTCCACGCCCCTCTCCACCACGAGCCCTGTGAGGTTGTACTGCTGCGCGTTCAGGTCAACCTTGGCCCTCAGTAGTTTGTGCGTCAGGTCCTTGACCCACCACGCGGCGACCTTGACACCCTCTGTGGTGTCCTCGTCCCTCTTACGCTCCTTCTTCTCCTTACGCTGCTCCTTGGTGAGCTTGCGGGACTCGTTGTCCTCGTTGTGCTTGTCGAGACGGGCCTGAACCTGCTTACGAACGGCTTGCTCCATCTTGCTAGGGTCCATAACAGCGCTGCGGGGGGCGAAAAAAAAACAAGAGCGAAAGCGTAGGGTTAGGAAATCATCAGTCAGGCGTTGCCGTGGGTTGTTTAAAATTTGCGTTATTCCCCCCCTTTCTCTCCATCTTGTCCCCCCCCCCCCCCCCAAACTTCTCACCTGTCCCCCATAACCTTCATAAAGTTCCCAAGCGTTAACTTCGGTTCCGGCGGCGGCACAAGTCCCAGTGCCTGCGCGTCTCTTTGCTCTTGAAGTTTCGCCGCCCTGTTTAGTCTCCTCTGTCTCTTCCTTTCCTTATCTGTTAGGTAGACGGTTGGTACGATGGATGACTTGTCTTTCCACCCTAGTGGTTTGACTGGGACGGGGTGCTGAACCAGCTTGACCGTCTTTATGTTCCTCCACCCCCTGCCCTTATCCACCTCGTCGACGTCCAAATTAACCCTTTTAACTTTCCCCTTCTTAGTCTTTGAGACGAGGATCCTCCCATCCCTTGCCTTCTCTGCCTTATCCACCAGTGCCTTCGCCTCCGGTGTCAGTGTCTCCATGTCCCACCATTCCACCGCAAGGGGGAACTTTCCAACCACGTCGCTCCTAACGTCTAGCTCCGCACCCCCTCCTCCGAAGACGTCCTCCTTGTTACCGGTCGCGTCTTCTGGGGCACCAGTGTCCCGGCCAAGCTTCCTGCCGGTGCCGTAACCGGCCTTCTTCACCTCCTCGTCCTTCTTCTTTCTCCACTCAGCCTCCTTGACAACCTGCCCCTCCTGCAATTGGAGAGATGGCGGTGGTGGTTAGTTTGGGTTGTAAGTTGTGTTGTGAAAACGGGGTGCGCGCACGGCCTTTCGCTCCTCTTGCCCCCGCCCTCACCTTGACCCAGTTGAAAGCCCCCCTCTTCTTGGTAGGTCTGAAGTTGTCCTTGTACTTGACGCTATCATCGTACCCCATTTCGTCGTCGTCGTCCTCGTACGTCTCAAGGTAAGGGTTATAGTTCCTGGCCTTGGCAGCGTCCTTGGCGGCCTGGCGGTCGTTTGCGGCGACGACGTCGGGCTGGTTCTTGAGAGCGACACCGCCAACTTTGGCGGTGGTGTCTGTCATGTCGAGCTCAAAGACCTTGGCCTTTTTGGAAGAGGTGGTGGCTGTTTTGGAGGCGGCTGCTAAGGCCTTGGCCTGGAGAGCGCGAAGCGAGAGTGAAGAGGTTTCAGAAGTGGGCGGGGATTGTTGTCGCAACATTCGTCGCCTGAGTTGTCTTGTCTTGCTTTGCTCCTCTTGTCTTGCTTTGCTTTTTGTTGTTTCTTCTCACCTCCTTCAGTTTCTTCGCCTTTGCCAACCTCTCCTTTACGCTCGCTTTGAGCCTCGCAGCCTTCTCCGCCTTGGTCTCATTGGTCGCCGCAGTGGTCTCTGTCTTTGCCCTCTTGTTTGGTGAGGCCCCGTCGTTCCCTTCACTAACTCTATCCATTACATTGTTACCATCATCATCTTCTTCACGTCCTCTCTTCTTACTTTGAGACGATGTGGACGCTGATGAAGAAGCTGAAGATGCCTTAGAGGCTGCTGATGTTGAGGCTGCTTTCTTTGTGGGGCTCGATGTTGATGCTGCTGCTCTCTTATTTGAGCGTGTTGATCGTGTTGAACCTGTTGACGAGGCCGATGCTACTGAATTTGATCGTGATCTTGTCGATCGTCTCGGTGGCATGATCTCAAAGTTGAAATTTGGAGATTTGATTGAGATTTGGGGAATGGAGCACAAATAAATCCGATTTTCTCCTTTTTCCTCCTTTTCTTTCCATTCGTTTTTTCTGATTTCTTTTTCACTCCCCCGGCTGCCCCGTGATTATGGGAAGCAGGATCCACAAAAAAACCAAAACCGTCTGAGGTTTGAAAGCCATTTTGTACACATTTTCTCCCATCTGATCTATCTTCTCCCTTAGTTTTCTCCCCACACTTTTGTCCCCATCATGTCCTTTGATGATAAGTACTCATATAAACATAATAGAAAGAGACTATTGAATCTATGTCGTGGAGAGTTTTGGGGGTGAGTATTTGTCTCATAGTATTAGCCTTTTAGAGATGAGATAATACTCTCCTTCTTCCTCGACTGAGTGCGTGTGGGAAGATTATTAACTCCTCCCACCCACTCCTCCCCTCCCCGCAGACTCTCCGCAGCGTTCGTGTCTTTCTTCCTCTCCACCTACGCCAATGCGTCCCTCCCCTCCATGCTGGGTAAGCTTCTTGACTCATCCAGCAAGTCCTCCTCCCCCGACAACAAGCTCCGCGCCAAGGCAGGATTCATATTCATCCTCGGGGGCCTCGGTAGCATGACCAGGACGCTATGCCTGGGGAGGATAGAGGGGAGGCTGAGGGGGAGCCTGCTGAAGAAGGTCATGCAGGCCACGCTCAGCAAGGACGTCGAGACCATCAAGCAGCACGTGGCTGTCGTCGAGGACGAGAAGGAGGGGGAGAAGAAGGAGGAAGAGAAGAAAAAGAAGGGCTCCAAGGCCCCCGCCGCCTCCACTGATCCATCCCCCTCTTACATCCTCTCCACTTCCGTTCCCTCCACTACCAAGACCCTAACCTCAACCCTCCCGTCTTACGTCCGCTCCCTCTCCGGCACCTTCAACGCAACCTACAAGCTCCTCAACATCTCCCCCTCCCTAACCCTTTACGCCGGTATCCTCGTCCCCGCCGTCGGTGTCGGTTCCGTTGTGCTTTCAAAAATAAAGGGGAAGCAGAGGAAAAAGAGGGAGGCCTTGGAACAGAGGGCAGAGGACATTGCGACGGAGAGGATCGCTAACATTAAACTCGTCAAGGCGGCGGGAACAGAGGACAAAGAGGTGAGGGCCGAAAGCGACGGGGAGATATGCGTTGACGACTAAGGCCAACTTTTTCATTGGTACTGGAGCACGAGCTAATTTCGTCCCGCGCTAATAC
The DNA here is from genome assembly GCA_030267965.1 of Triparma columacea. NCBI lineage: Eukaryota > Bolidophyceae > Parmales > Triparmaceae > Triparma > Triparma columacea. Next base: position 14,739 of record BRYA01000123.1, on the reverse strand, counting down.
AATATCGTATCTAATCCCAACCCTTCTGACGCTTCTCTTCGCTAAACATCTCCCCCCCTCTTGTCACCTCAGCTGTCCGTCTACCAGTCCGCAGTAGACGCTGGAACTGCAATCTCCACCGCCGCCTCCCTAGCCGACGGCATCTTCCTTGGTTTCCTCTTCACCTCAACCGCCCTAACCCTATCCCTAGTCCTCTCCAAGGGTGGTGACCTCGTCCGTACGGGGAAGATGACACAGGGTGACTTGACGAGCTACGCGACTTACACGTTCCTCCTGGGTGCAGGGGCTGCGGGGGTAGCCAAGGCTAGAGGAGAGTTCAAGGACGGGGTTGAGGCAAGCGGGGACGTATGGAGGGCGATTGACGGGGGGGGGGAGGGAGGTGTGAAAGGGGGGGAGGAGGAGGAAGCGAAGGACGGGAGGATCGAGGTGGAAGGACTCACGTATTCATACCCGGGGGGGAACGGGAGGAAGGTACTTGACGGGATGGACTTCAAGGCGGGGGCTGGGGAGGTCGTGGGAATCGTAGGGAAGAACGGAAGCGGGAAGAGCACCGTCGCCATGGTATTGAAGGGACTTTACCACAGGGGGGTACAGGGGGGGAAGGTAAAGGTGGGGGGGGTTGAGGTCAAGGGGGGGAAGGGGGTTAAGGGGGTTAACGTGGTCATGCAGGAGGTGGGGTTCGTGGACGGCACGGTGACGGAGAACGTGCTGTACGGGAGGGAGGACGAGTTCGGGGAGGAGGAGTGCAGGAGGGTTCTCAAAGTCGTCAAGGGGGACTTTGTGGGGGAGGGAGGATCCGAGGGAAGGGTCGGGATCAACGGATGCAAGCTGAGCGGGGGACAGAGGCAGAGACTGGGACTAGCGAGGGGGCTGGTAGGCAAGCCGAAAGTCCTCATCCTTGACGAACCCGACACGTACTTAGACAAGGACTCTAAGGAGATTGTGAAGGGGTGCGTGGAGAGGGCAAGGAAGGAGGGGACCACCGTTGTGATTATCTCTCACGACGCTGACACTGTCAGGATGTGTGACAGGGTCGTGGGAATCGACGGGGGGAAGAAGGTCTACGACGGGAACGCGGAGGGATGGATTGAGAAGATGGAGAGGGAGTGAGGGGGGGTTGTGGGAAGGGGTACATTCAGTAAGAAGAAGAAAGAGTTTGGTTTTAGAGTAAATCTATCTGCGAAGCATAGGAAACCATAATGAGGGTGGGTGTGGGGTGGGCCCACCAACAAAGTCATTTCAAACAAGACAACCATTTTCTCGCTATTTTAAAGACACATCTCTACTGGCAAGTCGTTCCGTTTTCGTTGTATTTTTTTGTGTCTCCCACTTTCTTTCCTCCGGTGCCGCATCAGGCGAGCTGGACGCCGGATCCGCCACCTTGGTCCCCTCCCCCGTTGGCGATGTTGAAAAGCAGCTGGCCCAACCATTTCTTCACTGTAGGATCGCCTTCCAATGCCTGCCCGAAGCTGCGAAGGGGAGGATGTATGAGTGTGTGTGTGAGGGGGTGTAGGAGGCTAGTTGCGAAGCGAAAAAACAGGTTGCTCCTCCTCAGCCCTCACCTGTCGTCCCTCAGCGCCTCCGGGAGGCACTGCCTGAGGGCCTCTCTAGCCCTTAGGTTGTCGGAGAGGCGGAGGTAACAGCGGACTATGTGCTTGAGCAGCCGGACGGAGGGCTGCTCGACGAGTGACTGGACCATGTTCTGGAGCACAGTGCTGACAGCGTAAAACCGCTCGGCTGTAGCACATATGTAGTTAAGGCCAAGCTCGTCCAATACAACCTTCTGGACAATAAAGGTGGCGACGGTCTTGCTCAGCTCGCTGCCGCTCTCCATGATGCGAAGGGCGAGGGGGATGATCTCAGTCTGGAGGAGGAAATTGATAACATCTGAGTCGTCGTGCTATGGTCGGTGAGCGAAGCGAGAGAGGGGTGAGCGAAGCGAGAGGGGGGAGAGAAGAATTGACGACATCGATAAGTAAGCGTTTGTGCGCCCTTGCCGAATTTCGAACCCCCCCCCACTCTCACCTTGACAAGCGCCCCTATCACCCCCAACGAGGTTAGTCGGAGGTATTCAAAAGGTCTCTGCTTACTGTTCGTCGCTAGAAAGGGGTAAAGGTAGAGAGGAATGTGGGCAGAGAGGAACAGGGACCGTGTCTGTGGGTGAGAGGCCACACACTGTAACAGGGCCAGAGCGTTGCATACCCTATTGGAAGCTTGAGCAGTTAATGAAGGGGGAGAGAGAGACGAGTAGATTCCACATATCTCCTGGAGAAGAGAAGCTATAGTTCCATACGAGTGCCAGAGGACAGGGGCGAGATCCGAGAAAATTTCCCTCTTTTTAGACAGTTCGAGAAGGACTGCCTCCCGCTGAGGTGTGAGAAAGGGGTGTTTAGGGGAGATTTGGGAGGGTTATGGGGACTTAAGGTTAGAATTTATACTATGCGGTATTAGGAGTGTTACCGTTGAGTGATTACAGTCACAAAAGAGCCACAAAATGCCTCCAAATCCCCCCACATCCCCGCCCACAGTCTAAACAATATTTATCATCCCACTCACCTGATCAGCGTTTGTGAGTGCTGCCACGAGAGGCATTAGCTCTGCTATTTGCTGCTGCTGCTGTTGCGCCTGCTGAGGCGGCGAGCTGGAGACAGATGCCATTTTTGAGAAATTTTGATCCGGACGTGGAGGAAACATGTTGGGCGAGAGTGGCCGCGGTATGTTCTGGTTGAAAATACGGTGACGGGAGGGCCTGGTCCGGTAACGAAACTAAAATATAAAAAAACGTTTTCTTCTTCTACTGACACAACAACACGAATCTTTTACACAAAAGAAGGGCGCTCGCTACTACAACTCACAGTAGCTTCGTAGCTTCAACCGAACAGGAAAACCCCAAATAAAACGACACTCGCCACAATCAGCACGGTGGTCACAATGACCTGTAGGTGAAACTTTTTAATCCTGTGCGCCAGGCTACTCCCTAGGATCACGCAAGGGGTGCTCCCGACAGCTAGGGCGAGCCCCAAGGCCACATTGACCTTCGACGTGAGCACAAATGTGAGGGTGGCGGCGGAGGCAATAGGGAGCTGGACCGCTTGGGCAGCGCCAAGGGCGTTGAGAATGGGGCAGTTGACAGTCAGAGCGAGGGGCAGGAAGACTACAGGGCCGCTCGTGCCGGTCAGGGGCGAGAGAAATCCAGTAGTCGCCCCGAGGGCCCACATTTTGTACTTTGTTACGTTCTCGACGGCCGCGTTGCTCTCCTTGGTAGTGGTTGTGACTGCTTTGTCCACCTCCAGCGGGCATCCAGTGAGAGGATCCACAGTCGCTGGGCCTTCCAAATCAATTAGAATTTCCTCTGTTTCCATGCCAATATCCTCGCTAGCGGCGAGCGCGGGGGGAGAGTCCAGCGGGCTGCTGTTGTTATTCCTGAAACCCGAGTCGAAGCTCTGCCTCTCCTCAACATCCCCGTCGCTCATGGGGACCTGAACGTGCGTCTCACGGGAGGCGTATATCAAGGTGCGGAGGGAGAATACTGACGATATGAGCATGACGGAATACAGGATCATCTTCAGGAGCCACTCGGAGAACAAGTTCAGGCTAGCAGCCGCAGCGAACGCGGCGGGGGTCGCGGAGTAGAGGAGGAAGGCGCACTCGTCCCAGTTGATGCTCGCGTGCCGGGAGTACGCGAACATACCCGATATTGACACAAAAATGTAGGAGAACATGCACGAGACGATTGCCTCGTGGGGAGGGATGTTGAGGCTAGGTGCGTGAATGAGGAGGGGGACCAAGATGACCTGCGGAAGCAATGGGAAGATAAGGGGTAGTGTGTGAGGGGGCAGGGACAGGATAAATGCATAGTCCCGTCTCCTGCAATGTCATCCCAGGGCTTTTACTCACCCCCCCGACCCCGATCGCCCCAATCAACACGCCAGCAACCCCAGCGATAAAAGCGGCTAAGACAAGGGACCCCATCGACAGGGACTCCATCCTCCTCCCCCCTTTCCCCCTTGGCACCAATCGGGGTCCTGGTGAAGGCCTTTATTAAGGCGACACTGCAAGGATTATGTGTTGGTGGAGGTAGGGGGGGGGTAAAGGCCGAACCTCCACACCAAATTGATGATTTAAAAAGTCGCGCACGTATCGCAACTTTGCACTTAGCTTCACAAGCTCTTTGACTGGACATCATCCTTCATCCGGATTTTTCAAGTTGTGAAGCCTCCGCCGGTCGCACCGGAACCTCTGGAGGGAAGGGATGGCAAAGCCTTGGAGCAAATTTACTTCCCCACAATGCCCGACTACGAGTCACCGTCCGGACTGAGTGATTCAGCGAACGCATCTGCCTCCTTCGACAAGGCCAGGATCGAGGAGGCCCTGGAAACTGGATTAGCCAACAACACATCCATGGCCTCACGGGGAGCAATTGTGAGTGGATTTTCTTGAGATAAGGGAGGATGGGGGGGAAGTTGTTTATTTCCCAAGGTTACCCGTAACCAAATCCACCCCGTTCAATCATTATAGCCATATATCCCTCTCCAGTATTGCAAACCTGCCCGATTAACTGACATCCCTAAAACCCGCTCGTCCACAGAAAAAGAAGCGCGTGGCTTCCGACTACGAAAGCGACGACGGCATGCAGGAGGAGGAGAATCAGCTCCACAACCTGCACTTTCTAGACAAGAGTAACGTGTCTTACTCCTCCCTTGGGAATGTCATTCAGAGCAGCATGGAACAGGAACGGGAGGGGGAGGGTAAGGCGGAGGCCGGCGCCCAAAATAACGATGATTCGGTTCTCTCCTACGAGACCTACAATCTTTCTGTCGATCAGGCCGTCCCAGTTGAGGCTGCCTCGCCTCCTAGCTCCTCCCCTTCCTCCTCCTCCCCCCCTTCCTCTCCCCCCACCTCTCCTCCCACCTCCCCGAATGCCTCCCCGTTCCCCCAAAACATCCACACCTCATCGGGGTCGCGGCGTCAGTCCGCACCCGAGGCAATCAAGCAGCTCGCCGCTGTCCTCCACATGGACATTGACTTGGACGGTGAGGGATTTGATGTCGTGGACGATGACAACGAGGGCGGTGCTGACTGCGGGGTCCACGGAACGATAGACTTTGACCGCGCGTCGAACTCCTCCGACGGAGACATGCTCGGGGGGAGCAGCATAACCGCCTCTGAGCTTGCGGAGAACCAGCTCATAAGTGGGTGGAACGAGCTTGAGCGCCTCGACAAAAGCATCGAGGGAGAGAGCGTGACTATAAGGGTCAAAGTCCGGGAGGGGGCGGAAACTGACAAGACCGACGACAGCATCCAGCTCGATCCACAGAGTTACAAAGACCTGGCCGACCTGCTGAGGAGGGCCGAGCTTTCTCACAAGCTCTCGAGGGAGGTCATTGACAAGCAGAGCCCAGCCTCGAGCAGGCGCGCGTCCACAGACACTCCAGTTTCCGACTGCGGCAGCGCGGACACGCCCATCAGGAGCCCGAGGAACATGAAGAGCACGAAGAGGGAGAAGAAAATTTACGAGGACGACTGGGACATGGAGGAGGAGTTCGAGGAGGATCCGAGAGCATCATCGAGAAAGATCAAGTTTAGTTCGATTCACTCAGCGCACGCGCAGGAGCTGCTGATGTTCCTCAAGGGAAAGACAAGCGCCCCCCCGGGCGCGGTCAGCGTCAGCGACAACAGCAGCACAGCCTCCAGCCTCATGATGCATAACAGTCCCACAAGGGAGCTCAGGATCGAAATGAAGGGGCTGGGGGGCGTCGTGGAAAGGGAAACCAACTCCGCCTCGGTTTCCCCCCCGCACAGTGCCGCTAGCACGGTCGTCGACGACGACCTCGAGGTTATGGAGGCCGTCGGAAGTGGCAGGAAGAATCTCGTCGAGAAGTCAAGCAGCGGTAACGAGCTCGTCGTCGTAGAGAGCAAGAAAACAAAGAGGAATAGGCTAAGGAAGGAGAAGGAAAAACTCGCAGGGGTCAAGAGCGTCAAGTTTGATGAAGGCGTCCACGATATGGCCTCATCTGGAAAGGAGGAGGTTATCAAGGCGCCGGCGAAGCCCATTGCCACGAAATTCACCAAGGTCGGGGAGATGGTTATCGACAGGAATCCCTACGGTGACCTCGAAGGTCCCGAGAGCGCCTTCGTTCCAGTGGAAAGAGAAGAGGAAGCGGCCATCGTCAGCGGTAACGGTAGCGACGGAGGCAGCATCAAGAAGGGGAACAAGAAGAGGTCAACCCCAACCCCCAAGAAGAGTAAGAAGGGAAGCAGTGGCAAGAAGAAGGCGCGGGGGGGGTCCGCCGTCAAGGCAAAGGTGGAGGACAATTACGACGATGTCTTTGTCAAGACCTCCCTTGTTACAAAGTACAAGACTAAGATTATTGGCCTCGCCATGTTGTTGTTGGCCACCCTGGGGCTCTACGTTGGGGGCTTTCACGAAAGTGCAGCCGGAGACGCCGGAGTCGTCAGGGGAAGGGGCGAGGCGGGGGACATTTTGGTCGATATTTTGTACCCTGCGCCTGGAAAAATTATGGCGAGCAAACAAGACGTCGTCTCTTTCAAGATGGACGGTGCCGCTATTGTTCCCGGAGAGATGATGGACCTGGAGATCCTTCTTGACGGCTCATTGCACCTTACCTCACAGATTGTCATCCCCAACGATGCCTCAAACGGCCACTTGGACGGCAGTCTGAGCTTGGATTCCATGAAGATTGGGCCTGAAGTTTTTGGGGCAGGCAGCCACAATGTCACCATCGCATGTAGAACCGGCGACAAGGAGGGTGTCGGGACGAGCGTCTTCTTATACATGCCAAAGGAAGGCGAGGAGGCAACCGGAGGCGTTGAGGTGGGGAGGATGGCGAGCGAGGAGAGTGGGAGGGGGGCTGAGATGAGGGAGGGGGACAGAGAGTTGGTGGAATTCGACAAGGCCACGGTGAAAGTTGAAATCTCTCAGCCCGAGCGTCACTCTGTGGTCAACGGTGACACGCTCGTTATCAAGTTCAACACCGAGGGTTTCGCAATGGGGGGGAAGGAGGTCAAGGTCGTCATGGTGCTAGACGGTAATAGCGAACACGAGCTAGCCATGGACGTGAACACGATCGGAAATTTGGCCAGAGGGAAGCACAGCATGAAGCTGTACGCAATCTTCAAGGAGACCATGGAGGTACTGTGGACAGACGAGGTTAATTGGGAGAACGTAGAGGTTAGCGAGGAGGAGGTGGGGGTCGTAGAGGGGGAGAAGGAGGACGAGCAGAAGGCCGAGGAAGTTCCCATCCTTGTCGACGGGACCCCTCTCCATGACCTAAGCAACGCTAAGCTCATTGAGATCACCGGAGCGGCAGGCCTCACCAGCTCCATCAGGGGCAGGCTCCTGGAGGAGCTTGAGCTGAGATTCGAGCAGTTCCAGAAGCTTTATGCCATGGAGAAAGCAGCGGAGGGGCCAGAGTTCGAGGTTAGCAAGGGCAACATGGAGATCGAAGTCGAAATTTAGACAAAAATAGAAATACAACAGCAGAACGAATAAAAATCAGGCTAATGAATGATGCACGCTAAAGGCTCGCAACGGGCATTTTTATTATATTATTATTTGGCAGCAGTAGTCTTTGAATAAGGGAGGAGCTCGACAGCATCGAGGGGGGGTGGATGACACGCATTTGCTGGCTGGTTATGGGTGTTGTGAGTGGGATTTGGGCAAATTGTGTTGCCTTGCCAAACTTGCGCTGTGAGGAGAGATTATCGACTATTATCGTGTGACAAAACTAACAAAGCAAATTCGAACCACCCCAACACAAACTAATTGACGAAGCGTGGTGGCAAGGAAAAAAAACTTTGACTTCCCGAGGCTTTCCTTGTCGACAACTTCTTGGGACCATTGGAGGAGTGGGGCTACAGGACGTTTGGTGAAGAGGTAAGATGGGAGGGCGGGTGATCGGGGGAGGGGGGAGAGAGTAGAGGGGAAGTGGCGAGGGGAGGGAGGAAGGAGGGAGGAGGAGGGAGGAGAGCGAAGGAGGAGCCCGTCACAACACCCTTCCGGCCTCCCAAGAAAGGGAAAAATGACAAAATGAGCTCCCCCCAAAAAAAGACAAATGAGCAAAAATTCTCTGATTTTGGAAAATATAAATACGCGCACTTTAAGAACATGCCAATTTACGACATCTTCACTCACACCAAAAAACGCCGCTCCGCCACCTTTTTTCGCGCACGTCGACTGCAAACGCATAATTTTCAGCACCCAATCAAGGTCGTCATGGAGGGCGAGGTTGAAGCAGATGCGGGAGTCGTGAATGACGCCGGCGAGACCAACTTCGCCACCGCGCCCCCCTCGGGCCCCAATCACTCACCCTCCGCAATACATGGTCCCGTAGTAGTAGATATCGATTACACAGCTCTTGGCCCCGAACAAGTCAAACTTGTCAAGCTTCTGGATGACCGAGGAGCCATTGAAGGCCTCATAGACAACTCTACTGGTGTCGATGTGAAAGTTATGGAGCTCGCTGGTGTCTTCCACGACGAGCGCGACAAGATCATTGACTTTCTCCTCACCGATTGTGAGCAGGGCAAGTTCCGAAGGAAGACCCTCCAGGAGTATGAAGAAAAGGAAGAAGTCATTCACAGACTCGTCTACTGGCAGCACTACGGCAGCGGGAATAAGTTTGTAGACTTTCTCCTCGACGTCAAAATCGTATCTCCTGACGAATCGACGAACATTATGGAGTTGGCACCCCTTGATGAGGATGACCTTTCTGATGAGGCAACTGCGATGCTTCTCGAAATGCTAGCGTCGATAAAGACCAAGACTGTCAAACGAGGTGTCATTAAGGGCGAGCTCAGCTTCACTGACTTTGTGTTTGGACAAACTGCAGTCACCATGGTGGGAACTCTTACGGCAGAGGAGAGGGTAACAGAGATGAAATTAGAGGTTGATGTTCGCACAAACAAAAGCTCCAAGAGTGCGCGTCCAAGTTTCAAGATTGTGCGCCCTAGTTTCAAGAGTGCGCGTCCAAGTTTCAAGATTATGCGCCCCAGTTTCAAGAGTGCACGCCCTAGTTTTAAGAGTGTGCGCCCTAGTTTTAAGAGTGCGGGCCCTGCACGCCCTAGTTTCAAAAGTGACGGGAAAAGCGACACCAAGCCTGCCCACACCTCATTGAAGGGAATTCTCAATGAAGTCATGGACGAGTTCAGACAGCCTGCAGTCATTGATGAGAGGAGGAAGGTGCACTTTGTGGAGGAGGTCATGCCAAGGGCACCGCCTCTGACAATCGAGGAGGAGGCAATGTTGGAGAGGGTTGGGGGGCTAGAGAAGGAACTTCACACAAAGGGGAAAAGAGTCAAGGGGACACTGAAGGAGGGCATTGACAAGTTCCTGTGGAGAGAGGGGGACAAGGTGTGGGCAGCCTTTGGGGTCACTGTGGACAAGTCAGCAAAGAGTGTATTGGCAGAGCAATTTCTGCTTGACACATTTGAGTGGTCAGAGGAGCACTTCAAAAATAATGGGAACTTACCAAGGGTTATCAGGAATGATTTTGAGGGAACTAGAAGCATGCACTATCATTTGGGGGTGAAGGTCCCTGCTGCCACCAATAGACTATTTCAGAATTGGTTTGTGTGGAATGAAGTCAAACTTGAGAATGGCCAGACTTCCTACATGGTAGCTTTTGTGCCGCTGACAGAGTACCCTGGAGGAGGCTTCAAGGACCTCAGTAAGAAAGGATTTGAGCTGGCAGAGACTACAGGCGTCTACTTCTTCAATGAGATTGCTCCAAATGTCTGTAGGGTGACACGTATTCAGACAGTTAATCTGCATTTCCAAGGCCTTCAAAAGACACTGATGGACAATGCCATTGACTACCTTGCAAAGAATGAGCTTATTGAGGCCAACAGGTTGCAGGAGAAGTTCAGGAGGAACGGGAAGGAAATTGATGCTGAGGTCAGGGGGGCCTTGGTGGAGAGGATGAAGGAGGGTGATGAGTTGGAGGAGGACCAGAAGAAGGTGTTTGGGGACTTGGAGAAGCTTTTTGGATGTGTTGGTGGATGGGAGGATATTGCTTCACCTTATCAAGGTGTCAAGATGGGGGTAAAGCATGGGCAGAAAAAGACAAATGAGAGGAGCATCACGCTAGTGCAAGCTGAGGGAATGGCAGATTGCACGGCTGAGGAAGGTAAGTGGTATTAAGGGGGGGGAAGATATGAAATGTCAAATGTAATTAACCATGATAAACCCACAGCTGCTGCGTGGTATTTCTTGCTCTGCAGCAGGGCAAGAGCCAGTACGGACAGAGAAGAAGGAAACCCAGCAAGATTTGAGGTCAGAAAACAGGCAGGGAGGATCAATGAGAAATTCTTTGCGTTTGTCAAAAAGATGCCGAGGCTGCTACAGAATAGAGAGTTTTTGATGCACTTCATTTGGAAGCGAGACAAAAACGACAGAGTGTCAGTAGGTGTCAAGCCAATCGGTGAAGAGGTTGACTACGGAGGTAGCATGGGCAAATTGGTAAGGGGGAAAACCACAGCAATCTTCACTGCTACCAATGTGCAGGCTGTTGAAGGTGAAGTAAATCAGTGCTATATGAACATAAGACAGAAGTTCGATTTGGGCGGTTATATTCCAGTTTCTGTCTTGAATCGCTTAGCCCCCAAAGTCTTAGGAGTTGTTCACAACATTGCAAACACTTTCCAGCGGGATGAAGAGGTTGATAAAGCTGCACTGGCCTCTCTTGCCAACATTATCAAGAATGAGCCCCAAGATTACTCTGAGGAGGAGAAGGATGCAATCAGGAAAGGGAAGGAGTTTTACGAGAAGTGCAAGAACGAGGAGAACTTTGACGATTTGAAGAGTCCCGATGACAAGGTCAAGATGAAGCTAGTTCATGTTGATGGGGAAAGCATTGCAACATGTAAAGCTGTAACGGTAGTTGATGCAAGTGCTGAGGAATGCGCTGCGTCAGAATTCTATGGGACGCACAGCAGACACATGGCCAAGACAGCTTCTGCACGGGGAGTGTACACCCAAGTGAAGCATGTCAACAAACACAAGATTTTGTGGTTTACTAGAAGGAGTTTGGGAGTTCCTGGTCTCAGTAAGAGGGACTTCAAGACTGAAGTTATTTACAAAGAAGAGGGCGGTAAAATACTCTTAGACTTTTCAAGCACACAGGATAAACTTGAGGGGTTTCCAGAGGAAAAAGCGGCTGTCGAGGGCTCTATTCACACGACTTGGTACTTCGAGCCGCTGCATCCAATCAATGGCTATATCCCACAGACAAGGGTCACCATGATCTCAAAAGTTGATCTTTGTGGTTTTATCCCCGACGCAATAATGAATAAATTGGGACCTAAATTCCTTTCTGCTGTCTCAGTTTTACGCAAGAGATTTGACAAAAGCAAAGAGATTGATGCTACTAACAGGACGCACCAAATTAACACGATGAAGGACCTTACGGCTATTGGCAATAATATAGAATTTAACACCAAATTCCTAGAGCTTGAAGGCAAACAAAAGGTTAAAGGTGCATTCCCTCTTTCAGATACCTGGATTAAGGTGGAAGAGAAGGGAAAGGGATGGGGAAAGACAACAGTGACAGTTAGAGCTGGTTTAGAGGAAGCTGCTGCCTACTTCTGGGACTTTGAGAGCAGAGTCAACCAAGAAACAACAGGAGATGTTGAGAGGGTTATTGAGGAGAAGAAGGGGACATGGGAAGTAGTTGTGAGGAGAAGGCAGAAGTTGGAGTCAAAACATGGAGGAATACACAGAGACAGGGAATTCTGGAATGTGATGAAGCTGCACAAGGTGGATGAAAATACTATTGTTGTCACAATGGAACCCCTCATCAATGAAGTGAAGAAGCTGGTGCCAATTGGAGGTATCATTAAATCTTTGACGACAAAGTTGTCTACAAAGACAAAAACCACCAATTCTCGAAAGTCTACACAGGAAGTAACAATAACATTCACAAAAAGGGGAGAGAAGGCAACCAAGGTAGAATTTGTCACCGAGGTAGAGCTTGGGAAAAGCTTGAGTGTGGAGGCAACAAGGTCAACTCTGGAGAGGCACCTAGACGAGGCTGCTGAAGTAGAACGCTACTTTATAGACCTTGTCCCTTTAAAGGAGATGACTAAGGAGGCTGGAGAGGTCTTGGGTGCTGATTTGGTATGGGACGGAGGACAGCTTGGAGGAGCACACTCAAGGAAGGACAAGAAGAGACATGTTGAGGAGGTTTGTAACGAGAATGTCACTTTGAGAGAGGTTGTAAAGAAGTACCCTTGGTTTGTGACTTTGCTGAAGAGGGCAAGGCTCTGTGAGTATAGCTTCAACAGCTCAGTGTCTACTAAGCTTGAGTGTGTGGAGGAGAACGAGGCAAGGGTGATTGGGAACAACTTGATGCCTTGTTTGAAGAGCAGGAAGGTGATCCAGGCTGGGGTAGATATGTGGAGATTGCAGAACAGGGCTGTTGGGGAGCTGTTTGAGGAATTTTCATGGATGAAGGGCATGTTTGTGGAGATTGGGAAGGGTGTTGTGAAGACTGCACCTTGGGGTATGACATTTCGAGTTACTGTTGGTGCTGCTACATCTATGTTTGATTTGCTCACTGATGGGTATGTTACGTACATGTTTTGGAGTGATAAGAAGTATGGGTACTTTGAGGCTTCTTTGGCAAGTTTGATGGTATCAATGGGGATACAAATGCTGGCAGTTTGGGGACAAAATAGGAAGTTGGGGATGTTGAGGGTGCTAAGGGAGTGGTTTCCTATTTTGATTGGCTTTAAGCCTGCTGTTGATGCTTACAGGGTTGCAAAGAAAGAAAAGCAAGAGGCTGGACAAGCAATTGATGCTCTGGCAGAGATGACTTACATGAAAGGGATAGAGATGTTTGCTGAGGCCATACCTGGAGTGATTATCCAACTTATGGCTATTGCAACGAATGATGGAGAGGTTGCGGATGCAGCTTGGGTCTCAATTTCAGTTTCAGCACTGACAACAGGCTATGCATCTGCAACTATCAGCTATGACTATGACACTGACCCAGAGAGGAGAGAACAAGTGCCTGACTTTTATGGTTATGTACCTGCAAATCCCACCAAGAGATCTATCATATTTGTTACAATGATGCTCTTTAGTGCAGGTATGCTTGTGATAAGGAGCATGACAATAGTTGTGTTAGGGATGCTTGGTGGTAGATGGGTTGCTCTCTATGTTGGGGCTGATCTTGGTCTATATTTGTTGGTGAAGGTCTTAAGAGGAGACTTTTGGTATTGGATTCCTGCAGGAGGCAATGTAGAAATATTGACTAGTATAGTCTGTAGAATGTTAGTGAAAGTGGTGGGAGACTTTACATCAATTGTGCAGTTTAGGCATCCTAATGAGGTTGGAGGGATATATTGGATGCTTGGCTTCGTGTTGACGATGGGAAGTCTTCCAGTAGCTATAATTATAGCTGAAAAAGGAGATGTTGCAGACGAGGTGCTTAGATTTGCATGGAAAGTAGTTGGAATAGTTATACCATGTACAGCTGTAATGTTTGCTGTATTTTTCTTTAACATTGAGAAAAAAAATTGGGACACCTTCTACAGCTGGCAAAGGGGTAAAGACTTAACGGTGAAGAATTTCAGAGAAGGGACAGATGAAGCTAAAGCAAGGTACACTTTTCAAACATCAAAGCACCATTGGAAGTCAATTGAAATGGAAGTGAGAGCTTGGGTAGAAGCAAATTGGGATAGATGGGAGGAGGAGAAGCCGGAGTGGTTTGATGAAGCAATGAGAGCTAGAGTGCCAGTTGACTACATTCAAGGAGCAGGAGATGCTAGAAGGAGAGAGAGTGTGAGGAGAGCAATTGCTGATGCTGGAGCTGAGGGTGGTCTAGCAGTTGCTTTGAGAGCAAGTGTTAGAAGAGCAAGTGTTGGAAGCACTGATGGTGGAGATATTATAGTTGTAGGAGGTGGAAAGGCTAAAGTAAGCAGTGTTGCACCAATGGAAGATGAGAATGGGGAGTGACTAATATGGCAGCAACATTTGTAGGAGAAATTGATTTGATTTTTATTGCTGGGAATATTTTGTAAATGTTATAGTAGTTTGAATGTATTGTGGAAGTGTTATAGTGATTTGTAAGTATAATGGAAGTGTAGTAGATGCGGATAAGGTTTTGAAAAGGTTGTGGAAGTGTTATAGTGGTTTGTAAGTATAATTGAAGTGTAGTTGATGTGTACAGGAATGAATAAAAGGAAGGTGAGTGTGGTTTTGGTTTAGGAGAAAGAGGAGTTTAGGAATGTGAGTAGAAGAGGGGAGGGTATAAAGGTGGAATGATATGTGTATGTGTAGTAGATGTGTATAAAGAAAAATTAAAAGAGGGTGAGTGTAGTTGTGGAGAAGTGAGAAGAGTTAAAGAGTGAGAGTAGAAGAGAGGAGGGTATAAGGTGGAATGATGTGTGTAAAGGTAAAGTGTATAAATTGTGTAAAGGGTGTAAAGAGTAAAGTAAAGGGGGGAAGGGTGTGAAAGTTGTGAAGGGTGTAAAGTGTGTAAATAATATAAAGGGTGTAAAGGGTGTAAAGGATGTAAGTGGTGTAAGTGGTGTAAGGGGTGTAAAAAATGTAAGGGGTGTAAAAGGTGTAAAGGGTGTAAATTGTGTAAGGGGTGTAAAGGATGTAAGAGGTGTAAAGGGTATAAAGGGTGTAAAGGGTGTTAATGGTGTAAAGGGTGTAAAGGGTGTAAAGGGTGTAAAGGGTGTAAAGGGTGTAAAGGGTGTAAAGGGTGTAAA